>NMUG010007502.1:0-12045 GCA_002855965.1 Monotropa hypopitys
GAGACTAATGAGATTTATGAGAAGAATAATAGACTTTTTTGTCAACTTATTGAATTTGTTGGGGAATTTGATCCGATTATGCAAGAGCACCTTCGGCGTGTGGTAGATAAAGAAATTTAAAAACATTATCTTAGTCACAAAATTCAAAATGAATTGATAATCTTGTTCGTGAATGAGATTAGGGAGAAAATTTTAAAGAAGATTGTAATGGCAAAGTACTTTTCGGTTATCCTTGATTGTACTCCAGATTTAAGTCATGAAGAGCAAATGTCAATTGTTATAAGATGTGTGAATGTTGAGGAGGAAAGTAAAGTTGAGGTGGATGAGTTTTCCTTGGGTTCATAAAGGTCAATGACACGTCGGGGCTTGGATTTTTTAAGCGACTTCAAGATACGTTAGTTGATCCTAAACTCAACATTGATGATATAAGAGGACAAGGCTATGACAATGGCTCTAATATGAAAGGTAAACATCAAGGTGTGCAAAAAAGACTACTTGATTTAAATCCTAGAGCATTATATATTTCGTGTGGATGTCATAGTTTAAACCTTGCATTATGTGATATGGCAAAATCTAGTGCAAAAGCTGTGAAAATATGATATATTATTCATATTCTGTTTCCATATAAATAATATATGTTTAGAATATATTATGAATATTCTGTTTTCATATTCATAGTATATCTTTGGCATATATTATGCATGTAAATATATGATTGATCATTGATTTTGATTTTCTTATTTTATATTTCCTAAAATAGAACTTGTACATCCTATTTAATGGTGTATTTTCCCTTGTAATACTCAATTCAATATACAGTATTTTCAGTTTTCCTCTCGATTGTTTTATGGTATCAAAGCCAAAAATTAGGGTTTTGGTTTAAGGTTCCATCTGTGGCCGCTGCCCATCTCCGGCGAGTCTCACATCTTCGGTGAGTCTCGTATCTCTCTCTCTCTCTCTCTTTCTCTCTATCTCTCTAAAGACACGGTTCTCTCTATCCCTTCCATCTCCGGCGGGTCTCTTCGCCAGCACCCGCCACCATCGTCTACGAAGCCTATCTCGCAACCATCCCTCGTCGTCGCCGCCATCCATCATCGGCGTAGTCCTTTGCAGTCAGCATTGCCATCACTATTTGCATCTTTGGATGCTCTCTCTCAATCGATCGATTGGTCATAGATCTTCATCATTGTCGCCAGCCGCCACTGTCGTCGTTAGCCGCCACCATCGCAGCCGACATCGTCGCCGCCACCATGACAGCCGACATCGTCACCACCACCACCGCCATCATCGCCAACATCCACTGCTGATGCCACCACCATCGCCAGCAGACGTCGCCATCACTACAACCAGCAGACGCCACCTCTATTCAACACTCGCTGTTGGTTTGAGTTTCCGGTCTCCGGTTGCTATTCAACCTATCTGTTCAAATCTAGATATGTTCCTCAAACCCGGATCTGTTCAAATCCACCGTTGTTTGCCTACCACCACTATTTGCTCTCTCTCTCTCTCTCTCGGGTTATCTTCATGCCTGATAAAAAAGCACAAACCATTAGTATCCGACTTACTGGCGATAATTGTTCATATTGGGCCACGATAATGAAAATTTTTATACTTGGCTGCAAAAATTGGAGTATTATTTCTGGTTCTGTTCCTCGCCCCACTGATGAGGAATCTGAAGGCTTCAAGCTTGCAGTTGAAAATTGGGATTGTAATAACGCCCAAATCCTCACGTGGCTACACAACTCTGTGGAACCATGGATCAGGATGATGTTTGCAAGCAAGTTCACTACCACACAACAGGTTTGGAAATATTTAAAAGAATTATTTCAAGAATCCAATGTTGTCAAGTGATATGAATTAGATGTTGCTATCATGAGTGCTCAACAACAGAATAAAACCATTCATGAATACTATAGTGAGATGACTATTCTATGGGATCAATTGGCCATGATGGAGCCTCTCAGTCTTAAAACATCTAATGATTTTCTAAAATTTCGTAAAGAGGGTCGTTTGACAATTTCTTGCAGGACTCAATAACGAGTTTGAGTCATTACGAGAAAGTATTCTACATCACTCACCTCTCCCTACAGTTGTTGATGTTGTTGTTCGGGAGCTAATCTTTGAGGAGACTAGGCTCAAGACTATTTTTTCATCTCCAACTTCTTCATCCGTATTTGTGTCCTCAGCCACCACTGCTTCCTACATTATCTGTTCTAGCTGCTCAGACTTCATCCTTCTCCCATACCCGTCTTTAGTCTGACGAGTGAGCCTTTTTCCATAAGAAAGGCCACTTGAAGAAAAATTGTCCTAAGAAGGGGCATCAGGGATCATCTCAGCCAACTATGAGAGTGTTTTGTCCCCTGAAGCTCTAGCTATCGCATCAAAGAGCACTTCTGCGATTAATGATATTCGTGATCAATTGGTCCAACTATATCAATTGATGACTTCCTCTTCCATGATTGTGCCTCCTACAACAATGACCTCAGGATCCTCTAGTTTGCTTGGTTCTCTGTCAGGTATTCCTACCACTGTTTGGATTCTAGATTCTGGTGCTTCATTCTATATGACATCCCATCTGTCTCTACTACATAACTGTATTCCTGTATCTTCTCCCATCACTATACGTACAACCAATGGTTATCACTTGATGTAGTATCCATTGGTTCTATCCCTATGACTTCATCATCTGTTGTATCTCTCCCATATGTACTTTATGTTGCTCAATTATCTGTTAATATTTTATCCATTAGTTAGTTGAATGCTTCCGAATTTGACATTCTCTTTTCTTCTTCTGTTTGTCCTGTGCATGATTGGAAGTCAGGGAAGCAGATTGGGACAGGGCATAGAGTTGGTGATCTTTATGTAGTGGAGAGCTTGCATTTGGACACTCTCCTGTAGCTTTATCCTCATTTTATCTAGATAATGCTTACAGTTCTTTTTTTCTTTGGCATGCTAGGTTAGGACATTTGTCAATTGATCAATTATGATCTTTGTCTCAGTCTGGCGTTTTGGGAAAGGTGTCTTCCACTGTCAGGGATGTAAGCTTGCAAAAATGATTGTTTTACCATTTAATAAAAACAATTCTAGACCTCCTTCGACTTTTTCATTGGTTCATACTGATGTTTGGGGTCCATCCCCTGTTATCTCAAAAGGTGGTTTAACATATTATATTTCTTTATTGATGATTATTCTTGATTCACATGGGTTTATCTTATGAAACACAAATATGACTTCTATGAGATTTATCTGTCTTTTCAGTCCATGGTTACTACTCAATTTTCTACTATGATAAAAACTTCGTGATCTGATATGGGTGGGGAATATACGAAAGGTGCCTTTACGGATTATTTGTCATCGTTAGGCACTATCTGTCATTCTTCTTCTAGCGGCACTCCTTCTCAAAATGGTTGTGCTGAACGTAACCACCGTCACTTTCTTGAGACTGTTAGATCCCTTTTTCTCTCTTCATCTGTTCTCAGTTGTTTTTGGGGTGAAGCAATGTTCACTGCTGCCTTTCTCATAAATCATATGCCGACCCCACTTCTGTTTGGAAAAACTTCTTATGAGGTGCTTCTTTCTATCACCCCAAATTACTCACTTCTTCGAGTATTTGGTTGTGCATGTTTTGTTCTTCTTTCTAAACAAACTCGTACTAAACTCAGTACTCGATCTACTCTTTGCGTTTTTCTTGGCTATAGCACCACTCAAAAGGGTTATCGCTGTTATGATCATGTGTCACAACATCTCTATGTCTCTTGACTCATTGTCTTCCTTGAGCATCTTCCTTATTATCAGCTTCTCTCTGCCTCACCCTCTGTCTCAAAACAGGAATTAATATCCATTAATCCCTTTCCAGATGTACTCACCTATGACGATTACATATCTACTGTTCCTCCTGATCCTATGACTATTTCAGATGCATCCTCTTCTGCTGCTCCTTCTCAGACTCCCCTTCTGGTCTACTCACGACGGCAACCATCAGAACCACCAGCTACAACCCCTACCCCTACTGCCTATGTGGATTCTGATCCTGCTCCTCCCCGCTACCCACATCGATACAAATGCCCTGTGCAAAGGTTGGGTTTTCCTAACACCTGTTTTCCAGTCTCTGATTATACTATTTTATCTTCTATACATTCTTATTCTAAGCATCAGTCTTATAAGAAGGCCTTTCAGGATCCTGAATGGGTCATTCTATGGAAGAAGAGCTTTCTGCTCTTGTAAAAACTTTTACATGGAAAATGGTATCTTGTCCTCCCGATAAAAACATTGGTGGCTGTAAATGGATTTTGAAAGTTAAAACTCATTCTGATAAGACATTAGAACACTAGAAGGCCCGTCTTGTAGCCAAAGGTTTTTATCAGAAGTATGTCATTGACTATTAAGAGAATTTTTCACCAGTTGCCAAAATGACTCGTCATTGGCCTCTGTATCAGATGGATGTTAAAAATGTATTTCTCAACGGCTTGCTGACAGAGGAAGTTTATAGCTATCCTCCTCCTGTTTTATCTCATTCTCCTAGATATGTTTGTCGCATTCGGCGAGCTTTGTATGGCCTTAAACAGGTCCCTCGGGATTGGTATGATCGCTTTCAAGTTTCAAGGTGTGGTTACTCAACTTGGTTTCTTCCCATGATTCTGCATTGTTTCTCCTTCGCACCACCAATGGGCTTGTTATTTTGCTTCTTTATGTGGATGATATGATAATCATTAGATCTGACTCTACTGCTATTGCTAATGTCAAACAACATTTTTTTGATACCGTTGAGATGACAGACTTAGGGCATTTGCATCATTTTCTTGGTCTTGAAGTTGCATACTCTCCCAAAGGCTTTTTGTTGTCTCAAGCAAAGTATGCTAATGAGATCCTTCATCGTGCTTGTCTCACTGACTCCAAGACAGATGCTACACCGATTGAACTTCATGCTCAGTTTGCTCCAACTGATGGAACACCTTAAGATGATCCTACTTTATATCGGGAGCTTGTAGGCTGCTTGGTTTACTGACTGCGACTTGTTCAGATCTAGCTTACATTGTACATATTGTGAGCATGTATATTTTTGCACCTCGATCCACTCATTAAACTGCTTTACTACGTATCCTACAATATGTCTGAGGCACGATATTTCACGGTCTTCTCTTATCTTCCACTTCTTTATTAGAACTATATGCTTATGCTAATGCTGACTAGGATGGTGATATTATAGACCGCAAGTCTACCTCAGGCATTTGTGTATTCCTTGTGGAATCTTTCATTTCCTGGAGTAGCAAGAAACAATCTGTTATAGCTCGCTCTACTGCTGAGGCCGAATATCGTGCTATGGATCAGGCCACTACTGAAATTATTTTGGCTTCGTTGGATCCTCTCTGATTTGGATACTCCTCAGCCTTCTCCTACACCTTTATTGTGACAATTGAAGTGCTATTTAGATTGCTGATAATACTGTTTTTCATGAATGCACCAAGCATATTGAGATCGACTTCCACCTCACCCGTCATCATCTTCAAGCCGGCACCGTTTCTTTATCGTTTGTTCCATCCAATCTTCAGCTTGTTGATTTTTTCACCAAGACTCACATTGTTGCTCGTTTCCAATTCTTATTGAACAAACTCTCAATGATTTCTATGCAATCATCGTGAGTGTTAGGAAGGATGTGAGAATATGAATAATATATCTTTAGTATATATTATTCATATTCTGTTTTCATATGCATAATATATCTTTAGCATATATTATGAATATTTTGTTTCCATATTCATAGTATATCTTTAGCATATATTATGCATTGTAAATATATATGATTGACCATTGATTTTCATTTCCTTATTTAGTATTTCCTAAAGTAGGACTTGTACATCCTATTTAATGGTGTATTCTTCCTTGTAATACTCAATTCAATATACAGTATTTTCAATTTTCCTCTCGATCGTTTCAAAAGCAAGAGATTTTTTTGGATATGTACAAAAGATTTATACCTTGTTTTCGGGTTCAGCACATCGGTGGGATGTTCTCAGAGAGTATGTGAAAGGCTCGACGCCGAAGGCATTATTGGTTACATGTTGGGAAAGTCATATTGAGAGTGCTAAAGCTATAAGAAATCAAGCACCGAAATTAAGAGATGTCTTGATTGAACTTGCAAATATGTCCAAAGAGGATGTGGTGATGTAGGAAGCTAAAGGCTTGTGCAACAATGCTTTGGCGAATTTTGAGTTCTTGATTAGCTTATGTATTTGGTACAAAATCTTGGACAAAGTTAATCAAGTTAGGAAACTTCTTCAACGAGAAGACATGGATATTGAAGATGCAATCACAAGAATAAATGAGTTGATATTGTTGTTTGTGTGAGAAGAAAGTGTATATTGGGTGTTATCCAACCCTAACACACGTAAGTTTTATTTATATTAGGCATAAGCCATTTACAAGTTGTAATTAACTAATGTGGGACAACATATTCTAACAAAACATATTCTAATACTCCCCTCAAGCTGGAGAAAAAATATCAACAAGTCCCAGCTTGTTACACAATAATTCTAATTGTGGCTTAAACAGAGGTTTAGTAAACATATCAGCTAACTGAGCGTCGGTTAACACAAAGGGAGTAGCAATCACACCATCTGTCAGCTTCTCGCGAACTAAATGACAATCAACCTCAATATGCTTAGTCCGCTCGTGAAAAAATGGATTATATACAATGTGGATGACTGCTTGATTATCACAAAGTAGATTCATAGGCAATAACACATTGAATCCTATCTCCTCAAGGAAAGAGCGTACCCACACAATTTAACATGTAGTAATAGCCATGGCTAGGTATTCGGCTTCTGCACTAGATTGAGCAACAAGAGTCTGTTTCTTACTCTTCCAAGTGACACGATTTCTACCTACAAAGACACAATATCATGTGGACGATCACCTATCAGATGGAGATCCTGTCCAACCAGAATCCGTGAATGCCTCAACACGCAAATGTCCACTTGCTCGATAAAATAGAACACGCCCTGGATGAGCCTTGAAATACTTCACAATTCTAAGAACTGCTTCCCAATGTAGAAGACAAGGTGCAGACATAAACTGACTCACCACACTAACTGTGAAGGAAATATCAGGATGTGTGATGGTAGCATAGTTCAACTTACCAACCAAGCAGCGATATTGATCTGGATTAGGGAGTAACTCCCTGTGGTCAACACATAGTTTCACATTAGGTCCATGGGGGTCTCAACAGGTTTACTTCCCAATAGTCCATTTCCTTGCAAAATATCCAAGACATACTTTCTCTGAGACAAGTTAATGTCATCCTTAGAGCGTGTCACCTCAACACCTAAGAAATATCGTAATTTTCCCAAATCCTTGGTATAAAACTGCTCCTGTAGAAAGGTTTTCAACTCATCGATACCTTTCTGATCATCACTAATTATAATAATATCATCCACATATACAATCAACAATACCTTTCCCCTTGCCGATGTGAGACAAAAAACAGAGTGATCCGACTCACTACGATGCATGCCAAACCTCAAAACAGCATCGCTAAACTTGCCAAACCAAGCTCTAGGAGATTGCTTAAGGCCATACAATGCTTTACGAAGGCGACATACCCGATTATACTCCCCCTGAGCAACAAACCCTTGTGGTTGCTCTATGTAAACTTTCTTATGAAGGTCACCGTGTAGAAAAGCATTTTTGACATCTAATTGGAATAAGTGCCAACCGAGATTAACGGCAAGAGAGAGAAGAATACGAACAGGCCCATGCTTGTAACAGGAGAGAATGTCTCGTCATAATCAACACCATAAGTCTGAGTATAACCTTTAGCAACAAGTCGGGCTTTATAGCGCTCAACATACCTATCTGGATGGTATTTCACAGTGAACACCCAACGACACCCGACAGTGGTTTTGCCAAACGGAAGAGATACCAAGTCCCAAGTTCCATTCTGGTGAAGGGCATACATCTCATCTTCTATAGCCTTCCTCCACTCAAAAATAGATAAGGCTTCCTGGAAAGTAGTAGGAACAAAATGGAAGAAACAGAAGTGAAGGATTGAAGATAGGACAGGTTGGAGGACCGAGAATCTATGCCTTGCTTGGAGGAAGGCCACATTTCGCATTCCCTAGTTGTAGGTTCCTGCTTTCTCGACCTAACATTAAATTGGATCCGCATCTCCGAACCTCAGAATATGAGGTGGACGCAAACATAAAATTTAAGAGTAGAGATCTACAAGATATTTTTACGGAAAAAAACATAACGAGCAATGGGATAAAAAGTGCAAGTACAATTATTTTTGCGAAGAGCAATAGGAAGGGAATTAAGAGAAAGTGGTGGCTCAGGCTCCGAATCAGGTAACAACTCAAGATCTCACGACGAGGCAGACGAGATGGGCAAGTGCGGAGATGGTGCGGATGGAACTTTCGTCCGACGAGTATATACCTACAGTGGGGGTGAAGGGGAAGGTTGAGAGGTGGGTGGAGATGGAACCAATGTGAGTATATAATGAGAGGGATCCATGGTGGTAGAAGTAGGGAAAAAAGGCAAGGACTCATTGAAGGTGATATCAGCACACACAAATTCACGTCGAAGAGACGGAGAGTAACACTTATATCCTTTCAAGGTCCAAGAGTACCCAAGAAAGACACATTTAATGGATCGGGGATCCAATTTGTCCCGCTCAGGATCAAGAGCATGGACATAACATGTGCAACCAAAAACCTTAAGAGGTAGACAATGTAGGGGATGACCAGGAAACAAAACTTCATATGGAAACAAAACTTCATATGGAATTTGACCCCCTAATACCTTTGATGGCATGCGATTAATAAGATACCCTACAGTAAGAACATCATCGCTCCAAAAAGATTTAGAAACTTGGTGCTGAAATAAAAGTGCTCGGGCGACATCTAACATATGCATCAACTTACGTTTAGCAACATCATTTTGTTGGGGTGTGCGAGAACAAGAAGATTGATGAATAATATCATGATAATCAAGAAAAACAGATAAAATGGTACGAAAATATTCTGCAGCATTGTCAGTACTAAGAATCTGAATAACATCAAACCGGGTCTTTATTTCTTGATAAAAAGATTTAAAAATGGTATACAACTCAGACCGTGCTTTCATAAAATAAACATAGGTAAGTCTAGAATAATCATCCACAAGATGACAAAATACTGAAATCCGGAGCGTGACGGAACATGTATAGGACCCCAAATATCTGAATGAACTAAATGAAAAGGACGCGACACACGACTCTCTATTCTAGGGGGAAAGAAACACATTGATGCTTACTAAATTGACAGACTTCACATGGTAAATCATGGACACAACTGCAAGATGGAACTAAACTTTGACAGATCCGCTGAAGAAGGATTCGGGAGAGATGGATGACCAAAGTGGCAATGATGCTGGTATGGAGAAACAGAGGACTGGAGTGCAACAGGAGGCGGTAACTCATCATTAGTAAAGTAATAGAGACCACCAAGCTCAGTACCCCCACCAATCTTTCTCCCCGTCACAGTAGCCAGGAAAGAACGTGACAGAACAATTTAAGGATTTAGTAAGTTTACCGACAGACATAAGACTATATGGAAAACGAGGAACATGAAAAATAGAGTCCAAAGAAGGAGATGAATTTAAAGTAATGGAACCCAAACCGACTATGTGAGAAGTTGATCCATCAGCTAAGGTAACATGAGAAGATTGGCCAATAGTACGAGAGCCAATCAAAATAGTGGAAGTACCAGTCATATGATCATTACCACCAAAATCAATGATACATAGAGAATGAGAAGCAAGGTCAGCAAAGGAAGAACTTGTCTGGGCAAATGTAGCAGTGGAGGAAGATAATGACATGTGAGATGGCTGCATAGATGTGAGACGATAATATTTATCCTCTGAAATGGTAACCACGCGAGGAGCAGAGATAGGCGACTCGGTGAATTGAACTCCATCATGATCAGATACAGTATCCTGATGTGCAGAAGGGAGGCCATGAAGTAGCCAACACCGATCAATTGTATGATTATTCCCCTTGCAATACATACAATAACGAGGAACACGACTGCGGCCACGTCCAGTAACCCCTGACTGATGTCCTATATGCCCGGAATCGCGACCAAAGCTACCACGGGCCAATCCTCCGGATTCACGACCACCACAACCAAAACCATGGAAAGGAGGGCCACTAGTAACCGGAGCAGCTACAGCAAACTGATCAGAGGGCAATGAAGAAACAGAGGCAGTATCAGATATAGAAGCCTGACGAAGATGGCTGAACACTTCACTAAGAGAAGGTAACTCCCAACCTCCTAGCAACTGAGAGCGAATCGGATCATAAGACTTTGCAAACCATTCAAGAAACGTGTCACATGAAGAGACTCACGTTGTCGACATATAACCTGAATATCAGTACGAAGAGGCTGACAAATATTGAGCTCCTCACAAACACGGCTGGACTTAGCATAATATGTCTCCAACGAAGAGTCATGAAGGCCCGGAGAAAAATATTCTTGATACAAATCAAAAGTCCGACGCAGATTATTAACCCCAGAGTATAACTCCCGAGTGCGGTGCCAAACCTGTTTAGCAGTGTCCAAAAACATCAGTGGACCACTAATATCAGGCTCCATAATATTCCACAACTTAAGGCGAATTTGTGCATTAGGAGGATTAATAGTAAGAAAATCATGTTGTCTGGAGCCCAAATAATATGCCTCAACAGATTTAGCCCAAGTAGCATAGTTCTTGCCATTCAAACGAATAGCAGTGATGGACAACATGTTAGAAGACTAGCGGTGAGAAACATCGGTAGTAGGAGAACTAGAAACAGAACTAGAAGAAGTAGTACTGGAAGCAGAACTCATAGTCATCGCCAAGATTAATGAAGGAGCACAATTTCAATAATATGAACTTAATCAATCAACAATCACCATACAATAATTTCAAAAAATATAATGATCAACAGCTACCAACTATGTAGAGGAGAAGTAGCATCACCAACAAATACAAATGCAACTGGTTATCATATCAGAACCAGCAACAGAGACAACCAATCAATCAACAAATATCCAGGGGGAAAACATGAAGAGCAGCAGCGGGAGATCAATGAACACCAAATACGAGATGGTGGACACAAGTCGACAAAATAAACTGACCAGATAAATGAGAATCAGCAACTAGGAGGGTCGCCGATGATTGGGTTATGGCCGACGAGTGCTGAAAAAGAAAGAACAAGTCCAGATCGAGTCTGAAATCACAAAGACGAGCCACAACAAAGGTCGTCGAGACCTGTAGATGGTCCGATGATGGTCTTCTGAGTCCGATGATGGTGGTCATAATAGGGTCGATTTGGTTCGATTAAGGTTAGGGTCTCAATTCTTCACTGGTCAAATGTGATAGAGGCACTCGGTTTAGGGTTTCGAAGGTGGTGGGGGTCGATTTGAAGAGTTGAGAACTGAATGGGTGTCGGTTCAAAGGGAGGAAGGTTGTATGGTTGTCGACAAGAAGAGAGAAGGCTCTATGGTTGTCAACGACAGTGACTAGCGGTGGACGACGGAGTCGGCTATGGTGGATCAAGACTACGCTCTGATACCATGCTGTTTGTGTGAGAAAAAAGTGTATGTCGGGTGTTATCCAACCCTAACACACGTAAGTTTTATTTATATTAGGCATAAGACATTTACAAGTTGTAATTAACCAATGTGGGAGAACATATTCTAACAAATATCATTCTTTGAAAATCTTAGAGAAGACAGTTTTGAAGACTTGATGAAGGGCAAGCCAAAGAACTTGCACATAAAATTGGCATTGATCCGAAATTTGTCAAAAAAAGAGTTGTTCATAGAAAGAAAATTTTGATTAGAATATAAAAGATGAAGTTTATGGAAATCAATTGCAAGAGGAGAATTTTAGAATTATCTACTTCCTCCGCATTGTAGATCAAGCTCTTACATCACTGAATGACCGGTTTGAACAATTTAAACTTTATGATTCGATCTTTGGATTCTTACATAACGTAAAATTCAAAAATATTGATGAAGATCAATT
>NMUG010007503.1:0-12044 GCA_002855965.1 Monotropa hypopitys
TGTCTGCGGGTTCTTTGGTGATTGTAACATCCTTCTATTATTGTTGGTTTTAGCCCTTGGGATTGTAATAGGAGCAGTGGTTTGTAATAACTTAAATTCTCTCTCTCTCTCTCTTTATGTGTTGGGTTTTACTTTCTTACTTCACTATCGGATTTTTATGTTTATGTGGAATGGGATGCACTGGTACTTAGATTTATTTTAAATTGTGATGAGCCATGATTGTTTCCCCATTTAACAATTAATTTCAAAAAAAATGGTTGAAAATCCGGGACATGACATATTGTTCGAGGACTTCGATCTCACTCGAGCAAGATTTCCTTCGCTCGAGCGAACTTAGTGCAAAATGAGCAATTTTAGATAGTTTTACGATTTCATTTAGGAAAGGGTTTTTTACTTATTTCATTTCCTATTTGGTTAGCTTTTTGTGACAATATATTGTATATATTGGGTCATGCATTTTGATTTACAAAAGGATACATGTAGTAGCATTAGGGTTTCAATTCTTGACGAGTGTTAGGTGCTCAATTGCTATTTGTGTCTCTTCATTAGGTCTTTATTGGGGATTCAATTGCGGTTCAATTTTGGGAGTTACAGGTAAATCTCGCTCTTCGCCCATGGATGTACACCTTGTTTTGTGCTTGGAGAACCACGCATATCGTTGTATTCTTGTTTGATCACATTTGTTGCCCCTTCACAATTTTCTTTTATATTTTATTTGATTTGAGGTTTTTTGACAACATACACAACCTAGCCATCACCATTGTTGAGGACACGAATTTATTTTAACAAAGCCTTGATTGGATTTTAATTATTTTTAAGGTAGATAAAAATAAATACAAGGGTATAAAAGTCAAGTAAGCATAGCAAAAAGGTGCAAAAGATATTTTCCCATGCACAAGAAATTTTTTATCAACTAGGAATAGCTCATCCCATACAGAGATAGTCTTCCATGTATAGGAATATTGATTCCCGAGCAGACATAGTCTTTCCTTCACAAAAATATTGATTCCCGAACAAGAATAATCCTTCCCCAAAAAGAGTTCAGCATCCTGAGCAAAAAAAGAATGGGATGAACAGTGCTACGACAACAGAAATGCTATAGCGCATATTGCAAGAGAAAACTGAGTGCGGTAATAGTGCAGCATGTATGGGAGATTGGTCGAAAATGATTGGTAGAATATTTTCAATAGACAGATGATAGTCAGATTGTGAAAGGCCCATTTAAAGAATTGATTAAGATGAGAAGTCCTGATTTTATTTAATGACTGGAATGAGAAATTCCGATTATTAAATATATTCCAGACAGAAAAGAATGTTATATAGAAAGTGAAAAGACAAAGATCAGAAGTAATCACACAAATTGAGTTATTGAAAGCAATAAATGTGCATTGAGCAATAAATTTGGAAATAAAGATAGTAGTGAGGCCTATTCAAAATGACAGAAAGTGAAAGGTCTAGTCAGACCCTACCCTTCAATATTGTCAAGTGGAAAGTGGATCCCAAAATAAAAAAAAGGTAAAAGGTATGGAACATCAAAAAATAGGTATGTACACACATACTAAGATTCTCTCTCTTTAATTTAGTTTCTCTTTCGATTATTATGTTTGATTGCGAGAAAGATTCTAACTGAAGCATCGAAGAGCCCTTTCGGTCGAAAGACATAGGATATTTTAGGTTTGTTTATGGTTGTAGCATAGAAAAGTATTCAAGAATCAAGTTCCATACTGACAACTTTGTCCTTCATTGGATAATTCCAAAAATTTCACTCACAATTGGCACCGTATGTGGGAAATCTTGTGATTTTCGTTTCTTTTTAGCAAAAGATGTCATGCCAAGACCTTGCAGCATCAAACAAGGGGAGAATTTCAACTGAGATTAGGAGAAAGGGATTGGCAATCGACACTCCTAGTTGCATAAAGAATAGAGAAAGGGCGATTCTTCAGGGACCAGCTCCCTATCGAAGAGTTGGAGCATCAAGGAATATTCTAGTTCTGAGGAATCTGGGCTATATTCTTGGTTAGAACGAGAGGTTTACTTAGAAACCAGAAGTCGTACCAAATTTCATTCTCATGTTAGGAGGGAATCAGATTTGGTAAGGATTCTAGAAGGGCGAGATCAAATGATAGAAAGGATGGAAAAAGAAATTCAAAAGCTGAGGAAGGAGGAGAATCGAGTGGAGGTTCAGAACCTTGATCAGAGGCAAGAAAGAAAGCAGAGTAAGAATGAGGCAGTGAGATCTTCCCTATTGTTCTCAAGATCGATCTAGGGGAAGCAGAAGTCGATATATTCGAGAGGACATGCTTGGGAGTCAAGATTTACCAAGACCAGTTCATCTCAATTGAGTTAGTCACATTCATGGTGAAAGACGTGCATCCGGTCAATAAATAGAGAGGTCCATGCATTCTGAAAGGGGGAAAAGAAATTATGAGCAATAAGTCATAAATCTTGCTCGGGAAGCTAGAAAAAACCATGGGCAAAGAAATCGTGTTTAATGAAAGAGAAATTGTACGAGAAAATGAAAATCTTGTGCTGGATCATACAGGATGTGCACAGGAATTTAGAAATCTTGTGCGAGAAAGGAAATATCATTATAAAGAAAGGAAATGGCAGATGATTTCACATAAGCAAGATTCAATGCCCCCAATATGAATGAAATCATGGATTTCTCAATCGTCAACTTAAAGGAAAGAGAACAACCCAGAAAAGCACAAGGAAGGCAATTTGGCAGATGGCATCAACACTATTATGGATTGAGGTTGAGAGGTATCCTTTTCCAAGGAATTTTGTTCAGCTAAAATTCTAGATGTACAATAGGACAACAGATCCCATGGCACATCTAAAATCAATTTTGCAAGAAATGATCATGCATGCTGGAGAGGAAGACTTGTATTATAAAATGTTTGCATCTAATTTTAGCGAAATTGCTTTAAATTGGTATCATACTCTTTCCCCGCACTTAATTATAGATTGAGAAGACCTTGCTGAGTAGTTTGTTGCTTGATTCCTCACATACTGCAAGCCCCAAAAGAGTTTGATTCATTGATGTGATTGAGGAAACGATCAAATGAATCCATTAGAGAACATGTAGGGCAGTATTTGTGAGTCTATAATGAATTTGAATATTGTAGTGAAAAGTATGTTGTGGCAATGTTTAAACTAGGACTCTCTATGTGGGAAAAGTTATGGGAATCTCTTACCATGAATCCAGTAGAGATAATGATAGAGTTAATGGACCGAGTGGAGCAACATGCCAAAGTGGAGGATGAGATTGCTCGGGAGATAGAGCGATCAAGTCATAAGTTCCATAAATCAATACCATTAGCTAGATGTAGAAATAAAAGAGGAAGCAATCACCACTTGTACAGAATAAGGAAGAGAGAGAAGAATTGATGTACGCATCACGAAAAGTACCCAGACCAGGACCACAAACTTACAAAGCCATCTAGACAGCCTTCAATGTTCCAATCTTTTGAATGATCTGGTCAATGAAAGATGAGCTATTTTGGAGGTAGCCAAAGAAGCAAGGAGGCAACCAGAAAGAATTGTAGGCAACATGCCTTTATTGTAGTTTTCATAGAGATTTTGGTCATATGACTGAAAATTGTAACACCTACAAGAAGTTTTTGGAGGATTTGGTGGCTACATGGTATCTTAAGTAGTACCTTGTAGAGGAAGAATGGGGTTGCCAAGAGGGGATGTATAGGGAGAACTCTATGGAAGAAGAAAGATTTTTGGCACCAATTGGTACTATTCATGTCATTCATGGCATGACAGAAGTGATATCAGAAAATGGTGCTCGAATACATCGGAGGAGATAATGACATTCACACTATGTTCTTTAGTTCGGACAAAAGCATGCAAGACCAGAAAATGAAGAAGTAGAGAATATCTCTTTTCGTATGAAGATCCTGTTGGAGAGCAAGTCCCACATAACGATGCCTTGATTATCACTTTAGAAATTGTCTGATTTAATACAGAGAGAATTCTGGTTGATCAAGGTAGTTTAATTGAGATTCTATATTTTGATGCCTTCAATAAGATGGGGTTGACAAAAGCAAATTCGCAAGAGTCTAGAATTCCTTTGATCGGATTTAGTACTGGACAAGTCTGGTCCCTTGGACTCGTGGTTCTACGAGTCTATGATGGAAGGGTGATGCTCAACATGAAATGTTTAGTTGTTCATTGTATTTAGCATACAATACTAGTGTTGGTTGCACGGATGCATAGAATGGGTACAATCCATCAGGTGCTCAAATTCCCAGGTCCTAAGTGAATTGAGTGTATAAAGGGGAATCAAGCGACGACCAAGAGTTGTTTTGTATCATCCTTGAAGACAAAACAATGAGCAGAACAAATCAAATCATCCAGTCTTGGAGGATGTCAGAATTGATCCAAAAGCTAGAGTGGTGGAAAATTGAAAAGAATTTTGGCTCACCCAACAAATTAAGACCACTATTTTATGACTGAAGAAGAATTGCCCGAACAGGATGAGAAGGATCTAGTTTAGGTATTAGTCGATCATATAGATGCGTTTTTTTGGACTCTATAAAAAATGTCAGGAATAGATCCAGAGGTTATATTCCACCATTTGAATGTCAACTCAAATCATAAGTCAATTATGCACAAGAGAAGGAGGCCAGCAGTGCAGTACATGGAGGCGGTAATTGAGGAAGTAAGTGGTTTGCTGAGAGCAAGAGTAATACAGAAAGTGTATTACCCTAATTGGTTCGAAAATTCGATGGTCATAAAGAAAAAGAATGACAAGTGGAGGGTCTATATAGACTTTACATATCTGAATAGAGCCTGCCCAAAAGACTATTTTCCTTCACTAAAAATAGATTAATTAGTGGATGCAACAGTTGGGTTCAAAAGAATGAGATTTATTGATGCTTATAGGGGATATCATCATATTTCTATATACGAGCCAGATTAGGAAAAGACTTCCTTCATCACTCCTAGGGATCTTTTTATTACAAAGTTATGCCATTTGGATTAAGAAATGCTACAACAACTTATCAGAGACTGGCTACCAATATGTTCAAAGACATGATTGGCATGAATCTAGAGGTATACATTTATGATATGGTGATCAAATCTAGAAAGTCAGAGTCCCACTTGGCAAATTTATACCAGACATTTAAGGTACTTAGAAATTTCAAATTAAAATTAAATGCTTCGAATTGTGCTTTTGGTGTCAATTTAATGAAATTTCTCAGGCACCTGGTGACCAAAAGAGGAATTGAAGCCAATCCATATCAATTGCCACTTTGCAAAACCTCCAAAGTCCAAGAAAGACTAAGGAAGTGCAAAGGCTCACCAGAATGGTTGCTGATCTCAACATATTCATCAGCAGATCATCAGATAGATACAGACCATTCTTCCAATTACTGAAGAAACAAGCAACCTACAGCTGGACAGAGAAATGTGAGAAGGCATTTCAAGTATTGAAGAAATACTTGGCTAGTCCTCCATTGATTGGTACCCCAGAACTAGAGGATGTGCTCAAAATTTATCTTGCAGTATCTAAGCATACAATCAATGCAGTCCTAATCAAGGAAGAGTAAGTTGAGCAAAAAGCAATCTACTGCATCAATAAAACTCTTTTTAATGTATAAACAAGATACTTTCCATTAGAGAAGTTACTATTGGCCTTGGTGGTGGCTTCAAGGAAACTGAATCACTATTTTTTGGCTTATGAGATTGAGGTTCCAATCAATTGCCCCCTAAAAACTGTATTTAGAAAAGTAGATTTTTTGGGAAGAGTGGTAATTTGGTCTGTTGATCTTAGAGAATTGGATATTCATTTCATCCCACACACAACTATCAAGGGCCAAGTCTTAAACGATTTTGTATCAGAGTTCACTCTTGGAAGCCACCTCAACCAACAACTAGAAAGAATTTATCCAATTCCATTAAAATCAATACCGACACAAGAAGGACAATCAATGTCAACCTAGTCCATTCCCGAACAAGTAAAGGAAGGCACTAGCCAACTATGGAAACTGTTTGTGGATGGATCTACTTGCAATAAAGGATCACGAGAATGAGTGGTCTTATTTTCACTAGATGGTTTCACATTAGAACAGTCAATCCATTTGACTTTTAATGCTTCAAATATTATTGCAGTGTATGAAGCTTTGCTTGTAGGACTTGCCAATGCATGGCAGTATGGAGCCTGTGATTTGCTTATCCATTGCAATAATCAATTGGTGGTGAATCAATTATTAGGAGAATATGCTACTCGAGATGACCGAATGGCTTTTTATACTAAGAAAGTGATAGAAGCCTTAGGCCATTTTAGGAAAACAAAAATCGTATAAATCATGTCAAAGCAGAATACCCATATGGATGCCCTAGATTGCCTAGCACCCTTAATGCCCATGGAAATTTGACGCATAGTCAATATTGAATTTGTTCCAATGTCGAGCATAGAAGTAGATATTCCAATGGAAACCATGGATCTTTGTCTCAAAGCCACTTGGATGGACCCCATCATTGCCTTCATCAAACATGGGACTCTACTAAAAGACAAGAAAGAAGCTCACAAATTGCGAATCAAAGTCATCAAATTTTGGCTATTTTCAAGCCAGGGATTGTATTGTAAGTCCTTCACCGGACCTTATCTCAGTGTGTAGATCTTAGATTGGTTAAAAGGTTTCTTTATGAGATCCATGAAGAAGTGTGCAACAGCCATATTGGTGACTGCTCACTCGTACACAAATAAATCTCTCAAAGATACTGGTGGCCTTATGTGTGAGAAGACGCTAAGATATATGTTCAGAACCCATTAACCATTCTATGGCTATTTGCTCAATTGGGGCTAGACATCGTGGGACCATTGACTACAATCAAGCACATGAATAAATATTTGATGGTGGGAATTGATTATTTCACAAAGTAGATATAAGCTGAACCCTTGGAAAAGATTATTGAGCACAATGTGGAGAAGTTTGTATGGAGAAACATTATCACCAGGTTTGGCATCCCCTATGCTTTAGTATCTGATAATGGAACCCAATTCTGGGACAAATTTACATCCTTTTATGTGGGTTATAGAATTAGAAATTTCTACGCATCAATTGGATGTCCACAGAGCAATGGGTAGGTTGAAGCTTCAGATAAGATAATTCTATATGGAATCAAGAAGAGATTCGAGAAAGCAAAGGGCAGATGGGGTGAATGAATTTTTCCTTGTCCTATGGGCTTATCACACAATACCAAGGATGTATACTGGTGAAACCCATTCCTCTTTAGCTTATGGGGTAGAGGCAGTAATACCTCTTGAGGTGGGAATCCCAATAATTGTGACAGAAATGATAGAGAAATTAGGTAATGATATAAACCTAGCAGTTCAACTAGACTTGGCAAAAGAAAAATGAGAAAGGGTACTTGTAAGGATGGTAACATGTCAAGCTCAATTGTCCAGATATTACAACAAGAAGACTTTAAAATTAGAGATTTGGTACTTCTAAAGGTGCTTGGCAATACCAAATATTCAACAGATGGGAAACTTTGTCCAAATTGGGAGGGCCCATACAAAGTGCTCGGCAAGGTAGGGTAGAGGGATTACAGACTAGTGGATTTAAAAGGCGAGATGGTGCTACGCACAT
The DNA here is from genome assembly GCA_002855965.1 of Monotropa hypopitys. NCBI lineage: Eukaryota > Viridiplantae > Streptophyta > Magnoliopsida > Ericales > Ericaceae > Monotropa > Monotropa hypopitys. The sequence continues at coordinate 7,611 of NMUG010007503.1, forward strand.
GGAATAGTTCTAATTTGCACAGATATTTTCGATAATTGTATAAATTTTTAGAAGTAAATGGAACATTTTTTCCTCTTCATTGAACGAATTCAACTGTTATTGCATGAAAACAAAGTTCATACTTTCTTTCATGCAAGGGGAAAATAATGGTGATGCTATTGAGACTACTTGAAATGATTGAAGTCAGAAATACGACTTGAGGCTACTCTTCTAATAAAAAACCTTAGGGTGAGAAACCCTAGTAAATGATAGAATTGTTTTCCCGAACACCTACAAAGGATGAGAAATCTAGCAAGTGTTAAAAACAGAAAGAATTGGGGCTACTATTCTGATCAGAAACTTAAGGTGAGAAACCTAAGTTGATGATTGAAGTGTCTTCCCGAATGAGAAGTCCATCACTTTCTTGAAATACAAAGTTGTGGGGGCCACTTCTAATAAAAAAATCTTAAGGTGAGAAACTCGGGTAAATGACATAATTGTATTCCCGAGCATCTGCAAAAGGGTGGGAAACCCAGCAGTTTCTTAAAAAGAAAGAAAGAATATTTGCATAAAAATTGAAAAAGTCTAGCACTTAACAGAAAGAAAAGCAGAAGGAAATTGAATTCAAAATTGCAAGTAAAGAGTTAAGGGTGAGGAACTCCAGAATTATTCTCAATCTTGAATGAGGTATGATCCTTTCCTTTAGAAAGATTATGAGAAAAAAAGAACAGAACATAATTTTAGTAGAAAATTCATCAAGTGTTCAAGGTTATTCTATAAATTGAATCTTTCACTAAGGATGATGTAATACTCATCCCCTTATTTCTAATAAGGGAAATTATTTTAAATGTTTCTACCTAAATCTTACAAATTAAGTTGCATGCTAAAGGGAGTGCTGGAAAGCCCAGTTCATTTGTGGTTGTTTAGGAGTTGTCATTAGGGCTCGAGAAGGTTCTAGATTGGCTTTAGAATATCATTTCAGTGTTTAGATCGATGGGGAAATGATGGAGGTTGAGTTAGGAGTGCAAGGAAGTGAAATAGGAATGAAAAGGAAAGTTTCTAGGTTGCTCATTTGGACCAAGGCATAGGGTCGTCCGAATGAGAGGAGCAGAAAGCATTTTGTTAAGAAGCAAGATGTTTGTCCAGATAAAGGTGATGGTCATCCAGATGAGTATAGAAGAAACAAGTTTTGGGTCGAATAGGAGGTGTTCATCCGGATGAAGGTGATGTCACGTCTAGACAAAAGGGCTCGTCCATACAAAGGCCGGGCTCATCCCGACGAGCTATTCGGGAATTTTTTTTAATGTATTTTTGGGTTTTGGGTGCCTAAATCATTTTGGGGATTCCTAAACCCTACTAGGGTTTTCCATTTTGTGTTTGGCAGACATTCAGGAGTTCTAAACCTAAGGGAGTGGGAAGAGAGAGATAGAGAGAGAAATGGTGAGATCCATGAAAAATCGAAAGCTCGGGAGCGATCCAAAGCCAATTTTTGGAATCGAGGCACGTAGATCATCCTACAAGGTATAGTTCAAATTGTAAACGATTTTATCATGGTTTTATTTCGATTTCTATGAGTTTTAATTTGGGGTTTTGGGTGTTTTAATGTTCATGTTGTATATGGTGTTAAGAGTTGCATATCTTTCGTCAAATTTGCAGATGGGTGTGTATATAAGGCCAATTAGTATGATACTTGTATGATTTTTCTATCAATTTGAGTTGAGTGTGTGTAATCCATATTGTAGTGTGTGTAAGTGTGTTCATGGCCTCATGTGTATCATAACTTTTGAATGTATCAATTTTCCATTGATTTCTCGAAATCGATTATTAATGGAAAAATTGAAAATCCATGTTTTTACTTTAGGGATCTTATAGGAGAATCCATGTTTTATGGGTACACTTGATGTAGGACCTGATTGAAATATAGAATCTAACTTGATTGTACCTATAGTGTTTATATGTATGACATGGGTTGATTCGCCTAGACTTGGCTCGGTGGTAGACTTACATAATTAGTCACCAAATTGTGTATGTGTGTGTGTGAATTATGTTAAGAAAATGAAGGTCATGTTGTCCAAAGGTATCATGACCCATCCCATAATACAACATAATTAATTAACTAGCAACGGAATCATGACTTAACAAAGCATCATAACAATCCCAAAGCATATAAGGGAATCCATCTCCCATAAACTATCATAAGAAATAAACCACAGCGGAAGTATTAAAAATAAAAATGTCTAACCAACTCTAGTAACAAACTAGAAGTACTACAAGAACGACTACCAAGTCTGAACAAAAGTCCACAAGATGCCATAATCTCACAACTACCTATGGATATCAAAAAGTCTCAACTACCGACCACAACTAAATTAAGTACATAAAAGAAAATTCAGGAGATATAACTTTTTTCCCAACTCTCCTTCTACACATAAAGCTCGGTGACCTGGCTTGCATGTGAACTCGCTAAGCCTTCTGACCTGGATATAGATTGCAAAATAAATAAACAAAAGATATCTAGGAGTGTTAGATACAACAATCAATATATGCAATTTGATATGTAAATGAAATTACTAAACAAGGAAAGTAAAGGGGTTATGTCTCTCCCCAAGTATCAAGTATAACGATCCATCATGCATCACATAAACATGCAAGTGACAATTGTTCCATATTATCTCATACCCATAGTACATCTCTCTTATAATTGGTTGACATGTCAATTAATCTTTCTCATGATCTCATTATCATAAAGTAAGGATGTTACACTTGCTAAGGGCGAACCAATCAAGCCCTAACCCATATTCTTGGCCTAACAGTTTATCAAAAGCATGCCCAGGGTTATTCCATGTTACCCCTATTCTCGGCCTAACAGCTTATTAAAGCATGCCTAGAGTATTTTCACATCTTTCTTCTTTAATTCACATTACCCCTACTCGGCCTAACATCTTATCAAAATCATGCCCCAAGGTTGTTCCACTTTACATTGATTACCAATTGTTACGGTACATTTCATCTTTTGATCGTGTCCACATGATACCAATGCATCCATACATACTTTCTCTACTATGCAATTGAGGATTGTTCAGGAGTCCACAATGTAATATTAATAAAATGGAACGCCTTGTTCAGGAGTTCATAAACATCAAAATACATAAAATGCCTTGTTCAGGAGTTCAGGAAATACGTGAACAATGATTATACGACGCCTTGTTTAGGAGTCCTTGCTACATAGACGCCTTGTTTAGGAGTCTTGGGAGACGAAGGAACATCATGATAGAACGTGTTTACGGATTCGAGAAAAATACTATACGGATTATACACCTTGTCTAGGAATCTTGGGATCTAAATGAATGACGTGGAATGCCTTGTCTAGGACTTCCTCTGGGCAGTACATTACTTGGAGTGAACGACGTACAAAGTTAACAAATGGCTGATAATAGAGAATGAACACTTGAATAGATAGTTAGTGGACTCTTGATTAGATGTCCCTTGGAGTATGTATATATGTGGATATATCACACGTTTGCGGACTCTTGTCTAGTAGTACCTTGGGTTCCTTATCTATTTAGACTGTGGACCTCTTCCCCTTAGTAGAGAGTGGGTTGTGACAACTTGAGGTTGAGTTGGATTAGTCATTAGGCTTGACACTTTTACTTCCCTTGTACTTGAGGAGGTTAGTTGACGGACCTATAGCTAGGTCGCCCTTTTTCTGCTTGCGTCGCCTTCTCTCTCTTACTTTACTACTGTTGTTGCCACTACTGTTGTTCGAGTTCTTTACAGGCTCTACTTGTGCTGACCCCTCCTAGGCATGCACCGCATGTGCATGTTTGGTAGTGGTCAGGAGTTTATATACTAAGCCCGTGGTTTGCTCAGACCTTCGTGGTCCCTCCTCCTTTCAGGTTGTTGCAGAGACGTGTTGATATCGTTGAGCTTGGAGCTTAGTCAGCTGTCGAGTTTTCAGGGATCGTTGCAGCAGGTTTCTCTTAGCACTTTTGTTGGCTCCCGAGTGTGGAATGTACCCTCACTTTTCTTTTCTGTTCTGCACTTCAGTTGTAGCCGTTTGGCATTTGTACTACCTTCCGCTTTTCTATTCATAATATATGTTGAATATAATGAGAAATTGAATGAAGTGCATAGATACTACAAATGTTGATCTCCCTGTTTTTGTTTAAATTGTTTTCAAAAAAATGGTTTGAAAATCCGAGGCATGACAACTTGGTATCAGAGCTTTCGGTTCGAATACCTTGGAACCGTGGGGAGACACCTAGTCTCCATGGGTTTTCTTGGTCATTACATTGTTCTTTCATCGTGTTTGTGTGCTTGTGACGCACTCTCACTTCTTGGTTCCGCTTCTTGTTGATACTCTGTTTGTTCTGTCTCCTTCCACAGATGTCGAGTTTTTCCATCCCTAGGAAGTCGAGTGTTGATCTTTATGGCAAGTTCAGTTGCCTTGTAGTT
>NMUG010007504.1:0-12038 GCA_002855965.1 Monotropa hypopitys
CAATGTGGAAAAAATTACATAATTGGGTCTATATGGCAAATTAGGAGGCGTTGCCCTATTCGTGCGGGAATAATGAACAGAAACATGAACTTGAACTAAAGACCCTAATTAATGTGATAACTTGAGTTGGTTTGATATACGGGTAGCTGGGGTACCTTGAGTGGCTACTGTGAGCACTCACGACATTGCGCAATGGGGGGTTGTCTGGCCCCTCCTGACGTGTTGGGGAACACGAGAATTTTATCGGTTAGTCTGTTGACGAGCGACTAGCGTGGAACAAGCCGAAACTCAAACAATGATTGATATTGCCCTTATCTCTATAAAGAGACGGGAAATGAATGGAAACACTAAATAGTGCGGGTTAATTGGTATACTAGAAACCAATTATTTTGAAAAAAAGGAAATGAGTTGTTTTGGAAAACTTAGGATCACATTCAGTGTTTATAACTCTCTCGTGAGTCTTGTCTTACTTTTACCCTACTCTACATTCCTTGCACGATCACACACTTTCACCCCAATATTATAGATGTTAGGAGATAGATTATCTCTACCAGGTGGTGGTGCCTGACCCTCTACTTTTGTAAGACTTGTTCCTTGACTTGGAGTAGCTGTGGGATCCTTCATAGGACTTGGAGCTTGATCGGGATGTAGTTAGGTGGTTTGCCTTTCCTGTTCAGTACTGTACTTCTTTTCTTTCTGTTGGCCACGTTGTACGGGATTATGATTCATATAAAAAACAAAACAACATATGAAAAAAATATTTCAAATCTCAACCTACTGCAAACACAATCATTTTACGTGAGCAAAAATAATATCCTAAAACTTTGATTGAAAATTTAAATTCTTTTCAATACGGATAAAATTAATGAATATGAATTTAAGTTGAGGAACAGATTGAGTTCTAATAAAATTTTATTTAACTTCAGTTTTAGACTAAAATGAACACAAAGACTGAAAATGCTCTAAAGCTTGCATTTTCATAGGATGCAACATTTGCAGCATAGATATCAAATTAGGTAATAACATATTTATATGTATTATATATATATAATTATTTTTTCACGGACCGGATTGGATAATCCACGAATTCGAAATGAAAATCCGTGTCCAGTCCACGAGTTATGGATTTAAAATTTTAAATCCGTGTCCAAACCATTAATCCACGGTTTTAATCCAAAATGTACGGATCGGATTGGATCGGATCGGATTCACGGATCACCGGATTTTTTGTACAGTCCTAGATTTTATTTAGCATTTAAATCATTTAGGATTGAAGTGTTGAACCCTTGGAAAACTAAGGGAAATGAGCTAAAGGGGCCCAATAGAGTAAGCCCAGCCGCCCGGTGCAGGCCGGACCAGCCTTGTCTGGACCAACCCAGCCCAGCCCGCCGTTCAGACCGACCGCCCCGCTCTGGACCCGAAGGCCAGCTGCGCGGCAGCAGTTGTGCCGAGCTGCAGGGTCCAGTCCCATCCGGACTGACCCGCCGCCTGACACGAATGGGACAACACAGTCACAGGTTCAGACTGTCCTGCAGAGTGCTCAGACCTGACTTCGATGGGACAAGTCCTTGAACCGTTCGGCAGGATTAAGGTTCAATCCAATCAACCATTAAATGTCCCCAACTACCACTCCAAACCCTCCGAACCCCTATATAAGCAACCCTTGAAGTGCATTCATTTACACCAAACTCCTCCACACCCGAAGCTCTAGAGAGAGAGAACCTTTGTTTCCGACGTCCTAGTGTTCGGAAGACTCAACACTTGAAATATTTTCTGAGTGCAGCAACCCTCCGGACCATCTGTTCCACCAGGAGCTCCACCAGCCTTAGCTCGGCCAAACTATTCGATAGACCAGAAGAATCCCACTATCCGGACCAGAGCTTCCAGAGTGTTCAGCTCGGTAGAAGTTTGTTCGAACAGCTCCTGTGATCTCAGGTAAGCCCCTTAGTCCTCCGGCCATGTTTTATCATGATTCGTACTTCCCCTTGTTCGGCAAGTCCATTTAAGGACCTGGCCGCAATGGCCCCTGCTCGGCAGCCTTCCTTTGGCTTAAACCGAAGCAACCCAGGCTTCTATGCCTTAGCTCGGCAACTCGGCACTGGACCAACCGATCCAAACAGAACTTATTTAACCCTCTGGTTGAACTTATTTCAGTTCGGCAAGGCATACCGAACCATCTCATGCACACTGATGACCTTCCCACATCACTTACCGACCTTCCACTTGCCGGAGCACTTCTACTCGGCAAAAGGGACAGTCCGCCTCTGAACTTCTTTAACTATTTGAGCTCGGCTAAGTAGCAAGTAGCTCGAGCATTTAGCCCTAGAGTCTTATAAACACCTTATTGACCTTCTCGACTAGTAGTTATGCATGTAGCACCATTTCCCGTGCTGCCCTATCCCACCAGTGCCCTTGTTGGAAGTTCGGCAAAGCTAGTTGCTCGGCAGGGCATCTTCTCGGCAGAATCCCTGCTCAGCAGAGCTCAGCTCGGCAAAGCTTTTTGCTCGGGAGAGTTTTTGTTCGGCAGGACCTTTAGTCCAGTATACCGCCAGCTCGGCAAGGCCTTGCCCGACAAAGCCTTAGCTCGGCATAGGGACCCTTCGGTCCAGAAGACTCCAGAACCAGTCAGTTAATTAAAATGTGTTCCTAACCTTACCAACCGGCCACTGTCCTCTGGACAAAAAGCCCTCGGTCACTTGTACTACCCGGAGCTCGGCCAGTCGGCCAGAACAGCTCGGCCAGTTTAGCTCGGCAGCAACCTTAAGTGTTCGGCAGAAGCTTAGTTTGTGTCCTTTATGTTTTTGGCATATTTGAAGTATTATTCAAAGGAACCAACCCAGGAAAAAAGTGAATCTGTACATGCCTTCTTTACTCGTACTTTCCTCACTTGTTCACTCATTGATAAATTACTGTTATGGCTATTGAGCCTAGAAAAATTAGTATGTTATTACTCTTGCAAAATAGAAAAGAAAAACCTGTGAAAACCTTTTTATACATGAACAAACATGTCATGACCATGGAACACGGTCAAAAACGGATAAGAGCTTGAATGCTGGGGGCAGGGTCAGATACCATGCATGAAGGGATAGGCTATAAGGTTGGGACCAAACCAGATGGTCATTGGATGATATCATACCACTTTGCAAATTGCAGGGTAGCTCCCCTTGTTCTGGTACCGTGGAGGCTGTAATTGGTTGGCTTGAATAGACTGGTTGACAGTCATACATTTCGGGTGGATTACCCAAAGCAATCAATATGCACTTGTTGTAGGATCATGTATGGAAGATGCCGAAAATCTGATATGACCGGAATGGGTCAATGATACTACTCTTGAGGCTATTGAGCCACTCATACTATGTTTATCTGAAATGATTTACTTGCAGGAAATGATCTTGGTTGTCCATGAAACTTATAGTTTGGGCATGTACTGAATTCACTCTAGCTTTATAGCTTACGCGTTTTTCTAAAACTCTTTTCAGGATTTGAGTAGCAAGAATAGGAGCTCTTGGAGTTGTTTTTATACCTCAGCTTTTGACTATCTCATGTATCAGCCCATGGGGCTTGCTTTGTATCTTCAAAATCAATTAATTAACTGTTGTGGGTATTATTGCACTCTCTAGGTTATTTCACGCTTTCCGGTATTATTTCAATCTAAATTGTTCGATGAATCCCTAAACTCATTAAATAGGGTCTTTAAGCGAGCTTGCTCATTGACCGGTCATGACTCATGTGAGATTGGGTCGTGACACATGTTGATTATCATATAAAATCTCATTTTGGCCCTTTCTCTTTTAGTTGATGCACTGTTGTACAGGGTTGTGTTATAAAACCCTTTTTGTATCTTTCATATGTATTTCATTTCATTGTAGAGCATATTGTAATAATTATTGAGATGAGTAGCTGATGTGGTAGTTGTACTTCACCCTTGTTGGATACTCTTTACCCATTTAACACTCCACCTTCTATTTCAAAAAAAAATATATTTCAAATTTTGGGAGTGTTACAACACCTAACCCAACATCCAATCTATCACACATAAATTTAAGGCCACACACAAGGGCCTAGGTGAGATCACCCAATTAATCACAGACCACACACACAAGGGTCTAACCAAATTCGACAACTCTAGGAAATAATGAATTATACACGCAAGCCCCTCGGGCATTCTATCAAACATCTAGCGGGTACAAGATCACCGCTCAATTCCACTAATTTAAACACCTAGGACAAAATCCCCAAATTTCTATCAAACTCCAAGAATTTAATTATAAGTCCTAGACATGAAATTGAATATTACACATTCTCACAATCACCAATGACATTCTAATCCAATGCAAGGATGAGTTCAATTTTATTTAATCAAACATGTCAATTTCATGATTTCCCAAAACATGGTTTTATAGAAATTCTTTGAGTTTAATTTTTAAAAACTATTTAGGTGACCTAACATAATTACACGAGCACAAGATAGAAGCACATTTACCTCAAGCTCCAACAATGGAGGAAACCCTAGCCGCGAAATCCTCGGCGCCAATGGACCTATGCACATCAATAGAAAGATCACGAGGGTGAGAATACAAGTCTCTAAAGACCCAACATGAGAAACCCACTTTACAAATTGACTTACCCGAAAATTTTGAAGGATGACCTCGTTACCTAGGTTGCCGGAAAGCCCTTGCCGAGCCGAGGGGAACGATGTTCCTTCTTCGCAAAACTCCAACTGGAGCCCGATTGGCCTTCGAATCCAAGAGAGAAGGGAGAGGGGAGTTTTAATGGAGGTAGAGAGAGAAAGAGTAGGGCAAAATAGGGGAGGAAGATGACCAAATCGTGTATATAATGATATATATAGTCCCCTATGCGAATTTACAAAACTACCCCTCATTAAACATTAAAACAAGATTTTTACTCGCGGCGACCGGTCGACGCTTTTAGCTTGACCGGTCGAGGCCTATACAAAAACTCCACTGAACTGCCGCGACCGGTAGACGGAGTACACGTGTACCGGTCGACACCCTTATAGCTTCTCTACTGAAATGCCACGACCGGTCGACACAATAGGCCCGACCGGTCGACGCTGGAAAAAAAACAACATTTTAAAAAATGAAGCCCAACCTCGACCATAACTCCTCCCGGGACTTCCTGGAATATCCCGAATCAAATACGGACCAAAAATATGGACCGACAAAGGGTCCAACACCCAACTCTAATCCTCAACGGGGACCAAGGAATTCATACTAAAGTTTGTTAATCGATTAAAACAATACTTTTAATTCCGGAAATATTATTTCGAAAAATATGGGTCGTTACATATCTAATATAGATTCTATCCGAGGTGGCTATGACTAAGTCTTTACACTCGTTCTTAATTATGCTTAAGGATCTTGTAACACATAAGTGTACCAATTTTGCCTACTATTTTTTTCCTAAGAAAATATGATTTTCCCTGTTCCACTAAATAATTTCCACCTACAATTATTCTTTTATTATTTGTATTATGAGTTCCTCTCACTTTATTTACTCAATTACAAACAAATAAATGAAAGGTTTCTTAACCACACCTGATGACAACAGTACCTCTTGGCCAGTAGTGGACATCCTAATTCTTGCAAAATACTGAAATCCAAAGACGGATTCCAGAAGTGAATAAGATGCAAGGTCCAATAGATAATTACCAAAATAAAAAGTTACAATTGCATACGATAACAACATAAAGAACAAAATCTAAAGTGCCAAGATCAATCATAAGCAAGAACTCATAAGGTTCATTTAATTTCTACCACCCTTTTTATCTTCTTCCACTTAATCATGCTTATTAATGATATGCATGAAATGTACACGCATGCAACTTACAATTAGCTTTTAAGCCTCTGTACCATCACCCAACACCAAAATACAACTTCTTATAACATTTTTTGTGATGCCTTAGTACCATCTCTCAGTTCTAATAAAGAATGGTGTGGTGACTGGAATCTGATTGCCTCTTCGGGTCAGCTGTGCTCGGTCCGGACGGGAGGAGAATGGGCGTCGGTAGGTGCTTTGGGTAGCAGAAGGGTTCACCTATAAGAGAAAATATTCCACCTGCTTGGCTCCTGCAAAATAAAGGTTAGAGCCCACCGGTCGACAGTGACCGAGAGGAGCCTCTGATGGCTAAGTTAGTAACTGAAGGTATGAGCAATCGGTAAGGAGAGTCGGAGAGAGTTGGGATCAGATCCCGTGAACATTACCTCAATGGGGTATTTATAGTTCCAACCTGACTTGGTGCTAAAAAGCAAGCGTGTGATGCACATGGGGCGGTCCCAGTGCTGATGTCAGTCCTAAGATGTCGTTGGGCCATCGGAGCGACCCGAGCCACATCAGCACATGTACGGAGGAACACCCAGTATGCTGTTGTGTCGAAGGTCATTGTTCCCTATCGTTGTCGATGGTGGACCCCTCCGGCATAAGACCGACCGACGGTGGAAGTTGTGACTCCTCCCAGTGGAGAGTGGTCACGCAGGGCTTCCTTGTCGTCTGGGCTGAATATGCCGAAGGTTGAAGGAGACTGCATGGCCGGCCCAGCTTGGCTCCTTCGGGTGTCCGGTGGATCTACTTTGATTGCCAAAGGTCCATATGATGAACCGCCGGTTCTATCCTTCGGGCACAGATGAAGTATATGTCGGAGGTCCGTGAGGCCGATGGTCTTGGACTGCTCCGTGAGATGCTTAAATGGGGTCTAGATAGGCCATTTGGTCTGGCGGTGAGAATCCGACCCGCTTGATTGAGGTCCGGCTACTACAATAGTCCATCAATTTTTTCCAACTTGTTGGGAAAGATTGATCAAATACTGTCGGATGCCTTTTGTTCTTCTTGCGACTGATTTGTGTTGATTGGTCAAAGGCCTGTGTACCGGAGGGAAGAAATAGAAGTCTGATGCATCGTGGGGACGCGATGTGATTGGCGCGTTAGCTAGCAGTAATGATTGCTTCGCAGCCATCATTTCTGGAGTGGCCATGTGTCATCTGCTGATTGGTCGATGGTGCCGGTAGATGTGGACACGACATTTGATTGATGCCCCTCGGAATCTGCACTCATCGCTGATTGGACGATGCTATCGCCATAGAGATCGTGCGTGGCAGCTGTCCTCCCTACTCCCCTTCAGTATAAATATGGGAGGATGTGGAGGCTCAGACTTATGTTCTGAAAATTCTGTCCCCGACACCTAGCCTCCGCAGAGCTTCTTTAGTCCTCCGACGAGCAGGTGATTTCTTCATCTTCTAGTCTTTGGCTTCCAGTAAGGATCTTCAGGTATAGTCTCCGGACTCTTCAAGTTATATTTTTTCTTCATTTTCTTTGTTCGATCTCCTGCCGGATCGGTGGGAGATTTGCCTGGTATATTCGCCTGTCTGCCGAATTGTCGCCTTTCATTAATAAATTCTTTTTATTAAGAAAAGGAAACGGGTATTACACTATGGGCGTTGCGGCCTGCTTCATAGAGGATCTCATCATCCAGTTTGGCATGTTGTTCCACCCGCTCCATCAGTTCGGGGAACATTTCTACTGGGTTTAGGGTTAAGGATTCCCTCAGTTTCTCACCAAAAGAAATCCCAAGACTGAACATCGATACGGCCTACTTCTCGGTACATTCCTCGATATCATTGTAGGTGTCCATGTACTGTCCAGCGTACACCCTAAGAGTCTCGTCATATCATTTTCTCAACGACATCAGAGCATCAAAGTGCTTTGGTGCAACACGACTGGTCATGAACCTACCCGCAAACGTCTCAGCTAACTATTCCCAGTTGTAAATCGACCGTGATGCCAACTTGTGGTACCAGTTGAGTGCTGTCCAGCCCAGATGGGCCATTGGGTCTGTCCTCATACGGGATTAAGGACTGTTGATAGTCCTTTAGATGGGCCACCGGGTCTGTCCTCCCGTCGTACTTCTGGAAATCGGGAAGACTGAAACCCCTGAGAATCTGGTAGCTACTGATTTCCCTGGAGAGTGGGGTAGAGGTGATTTGTTAGATGGCTCGCTTTGCAGTCTCTTGAACTGTTCCCCAACCCTTGAGACGCTCATTGAGCCATACTCTCATGTCTTCGATATTGGAAGGTACGGAGTTGTCCATCTCTGCATTGGCTGGTCTTTCTGTACATTCCTCCCGCGCGGGAACACTGGGACAAAGCTGATCCCTAAGATCCCGCGCAGGAGTTGTGGAGTGCTCTTGGTGCATACCCCTTGCTCGGCTGTGGGTTCTGCTATTGTGCTTGCTGGGCTGAGGGAGATCCCTGGCAACCTTCTGCCACTCCCGGCGGTAGGGTGAGTCTCTCCTCTCTCTGTCATGTTGCTGGATCCTCCCTTGGCCTTCCGGTGCCACCTTCTGATTTCCAGAAAGACACAGGTGGATGTTGTGGTTGTGGCTCGCCTGGGAGCCATTGAATGTTGCCACTGGTGGCCGACATGCCTTTTCTTCTGTTGAGACTGTTTGGACATCCTTGTCACTTCTTTTTCCAAGCGTTTGATCGCCTGGTGCTGGGACCTGATAATCTCTGCCAGGTCCTCGTCTCTGATCGACCTGGACTTGGGTGAGGACTGAGAGTACCGTGAACGAGGCAGGTTGTCCCCCTCCTGGGAGTACTCCCCCTCCCTACTGCCAAAATCTCTATCTTCTGGGCAGTCATCATGGGTCTTCTGTAGGTCCCTAGCACCTCTAACAGGGACGTTGGAAGTCCCTACTAGGCTAGGAGTGCCTCCACGATTACATTGGATGCGAGATTGGGCATTTCTATTCTTCTTGGGCGTCGGAGGTGGGTCAGAATGTGTGGCGACTATTCACCTCTCATTTACGACCTCCTTTCTGACGGTGGGGGTTTCTTTGTCGTGGGTTGCCATCTTATTCGGTCTGATTCTGAGTCGGGTTTCTTTTCTTCCTTTGTGGGTTGATTTCCCATAGACGATGCCAATTGTGCGGGGGGAAATATGAAACTGGTTACCTACGGCGGTAAACTTCTTCTAATTGGACTTTCTGGATCTGAATGGTCACCCTGCTAGTTTGCTTGCACTCATCCATGTCTCTGCACTCATAAAAAAGGGGTTAGAGGACCTCCCGCCGCTAGTGGCCGGAAGACTCTCCGATAAATGAGTTAGTCCTTTATCGAAGAAAACTGTATGAAAGCACAAAGTAGGAGTCTAAGGGCAAAATAATATGTACCTCCTCTAGGTGATTGAACTTTGGCTTATATACTGACCTTCTAGATTACCAGCTTCTCGCTGGTAATCGAGAGCTTCCTAGGACTTCTCGTCCCCTTTTCCTTGATTCCGTTGCAATCTGATAGATGCTTGACCAGATTCCCCTACAGAATGGCATGTGGCGCGCCTTTTACAGTTCTTGGAACTCTGAATATTATTTGGGTAATAGTGGTCTGACACGCATGTCATCCACCGTCCACCGGCTGGTCGACATCTGTACACACTGTCGACCACCTTTCCTGTACTGTATTACTGGTTGCCGCACTGGGGGATGTTGGCCGCACAAGGCCAACCTAATCTGCGAAGTGGACACTTTTTGTGCACGTGTCCAGCTGTATCACTTATGATCCGGCACGCGTCGCACTGCAAACTGGTCTCCACACCGCACGGATGTTAACCGCATAGGGCTAACCTGATCCATATAGTGAAGGGCTGGTCAGAAAATGTGACGAGTTGCATCTGTCATGATCCAGCATTCGTGTCCACGAACAGTTTACTGCCTCACCACTAGGATGTCAGCCACGCATGACTGATCTAATCCGCAGTGCAGATAGCTGTTGGACACATACTGGCTATATTAATCGAGATCTAGCAACTACGGTCCTGAATGACCGGTCGCCGCACTGGCTGGATATCACGCTGCACAGAACTGACCTAATCCGCAGACACGTGGTTGCTGATGACGTGACTTTTTGTATCAATAAATGGATGATGGGTGCCGTGTCGTCAACTAATGTCCATGTAAATACGAATTTACCCTAAATACGAATTTCGATATGTGATTGATGATGTGTAGGCTGCATTTCGATACACAGCAATCCATCCCTATCCTCATTCCACATTTCGAAATATGCTCCCACTGTTGGCAGCCACATATTGCATTTCGATATGTGGGTTATACCCACATTTCGATATGTGGCCTAGTCATTCAATTGGCACATATCAACATGTAGGTCCTCTACCCCTCCTCTCATTGCACATTTTGATATGTGCAAGGACACATATTAAAATGTGACCCTTCTGTCCCAGCCTTGTATGTGCACATTTTGATATGTGCAAGAGGAGCACATATCGAAATGTGACCCCTCTGATCTGATTGCTCAGCTATCCCAATGGTTATACATTTCGATATATGTATAGACACATATCGAAATGTGTCCCATTAAAGGGAGACTTGGAAATTCGATTGAGGCTTACATATACTCACACCTCTCTCAACCCTAACACATACACACACTCAAACACTCACACAACAACCAACACCCCCCTTCTCTCCCCCTCCCAAATGATTTCTCTCTCTACAATCTCTCCCTTCTCTTCTCTCTAACTTCAAATCCATGGAGATTCAGAGCAAATCTCCTTCCCCAACCTTGTTTCCAACGTCAAGGGCTATTCATTCATGGGATTTTCGGAGGCTATTGCGAAGAACCCTCACCTAGGATATGTGCAAGTCATTTCAACGAGGTAGAATTTTCTATACCTCTTATCTCTAACCTTGGTCTTTTATCTTCCCCCTCAAAATTTTCTTACACACAAGGATTATTTCATACACACACTTGTGGGTCTCTGAAGCTCTTCAATTTCTTAGGTAGTCTTACTCTTTTCCATATTTTTGAACATCCCTTTGTGTCTATTTTTAAATCCCAGGGCTAGTTTGGAAAACCCCCAAAATTGGGAAAAACTCTAGATTTCAAAATTAATATAAAAAAGAAAATCATTGATTTAGAAATGATTAAGGTCTTGACATGAGGTCTAATGAGTGTTTTGACACCATAGAAAGTATTTTGGAATAAACATTATTATTCTTGTCTTGGTCAAACTTAGGGGTTACGAGGATTTTGCACTACCCTAGATAAAAAGATTGAATGAAAGAGTAAATTGTCTTAAACATAAAAGATGAATTGAGTTGGCTACATTTATACGGGAATTTCATTCCTTGGATAATTCATATCCACGACATTGCGCAATGGGGGCTTGACTGGGCCCTCCTGACGGGTCGGGTAATACTAGAAATTTTTGTGAGTAGTCTAGTCGACGGGCTTTTACCGCAGAAGTACCCGAAACCTAATAAATCTTGATAATATGATATATTGATTGTGATAGTCCCTTGAATTCGTTAAGGTTGACATTGAACTCCCTTGATGTCGTCAAACTGGAAGTGGTAGAAATTAATAAATTAAATTCTTTGATTTCGTCAAAGTTGAGTATTTTGAAAAGAATTGAATTTAATAAATTTTCTCCTTTGATTTCGTCAAAGTTGAGCATTTTGAAATGGATTGGAATTAATAATTTAACTCATTTGATTTCGTCAAAGTTGAGCGTCTTTGAAGAATATAACAAGTTTGGATTGAAAAGAAAAGAATGGTCTCGAGTCAAAATAATTTTTAGAAATGAGATAAGATCCCCATGCATGCATACTTTACTTTCCTAGTTTACATATGCATTGGTAATATATTGGGGTTCTTTTGGGCCGGTCCCATTCAAAAGAGTTTTGCCCGTTTAGGTCCACGCATGGTGCAATTGACATTTATACTCTCATAAGATTTTAACCGATTAGGTTCATTCTGCCGAAACCCTACATTTCTTCTTCGTTTCTTCCCCAGTCAACAACGGCGACGACGAAATCGTTTCCATGAACAAATAACCTCAGGTCAGTCCTTTCTTCATCGTTATTGTTCATTGTTTTTCATGGTTGTTCATAGATCATCATTGTTGTCGTTCTTGTTCATCCAGAACACTTACAAACTCAGCCAAAATTACTTGTTCACTGTAACTTGTTTAAATGACAAGTTATAGTCCAATTGGCCACTGT
>NMUG010007505.1:0-12043 GCA_002855965.1 Monotropa hypopitys
ATCGAAGGTAATCCTCATGAAGACCCGGTGAGCCCTTTCACTAGATATGACCAAGAGTCGGTCTACGATGAGGAGCCTCATCTTGGGGGCGTGCTGACGAACAAAGAGGCTACCCCGGAACTCCTTTCGTTTTCTCATCTCGCGGTATATTTCCCTAGTGATACACTCCTAAAATCTAAGATGTTAGCCATATCTGAAGGAGTGAGGGAAGTAGCACCAAAGGAGCTCGGGTCACCCCGCAAGATTCCCCAGCACGGCAGCACGACACAACTTCCTTCTGAGCCCTGTCAGCTCAGTTTGTTCCAACGCGCTCCAGTGGGAAAGCTGAGCAGTTCGTACCCAACCCACAGGGATTGTGGGCTCATCAAACCCTGCGGGGCCAGATTCCTCAAACTGTGCATGGAGTCACCAATTCCCGTCAATCGGCAATCTGAAGGCACGTTGCCGCGCACCCCAGAGTCATGGCAGTTCGGTAACCGGCAACCGAGTATAGCGAAATGGGTCAGCCGCCAGCACTCTGCGGATAGGGGACGTAGATCCCTCCAGCCAATAGCAAAGTCCCATAAGTGTTGTCTCCCTAGGCCTCACAACGAGTTAAAGGAAGCAGAGACTTATGAGAATATGTGGGGTCTGACTCCGGATACCGACTTGCTAAGGGAGCAGGGGCAGCTCGACGAGTTAAGTGTCAGAGGTTCAGAAACCAGGAGTTCAACCCCAGTGCCTCACATTGAGTTTGGTGCTGAGATCAGCTCGGAGTCCAGACAGCACGGTAAAGACATCTCGTCCCTCGGTAGACATAATAAGCTCAGCCCCAAATCACACCAGTCTGACTTTCACCAGCCTTCGTCTGCCAAGCTGCAAGATCTGGGGTATGTGCTTCAGGTCGAGGCTTCACTCAAGGAGAAATAGTATGGGGAGAGCACAAGTTCAAGGTCGAACTTTTCCCAACCAGGAGAGGATGATGCAGGCCGCTCCGTTGACATGTCGACAAGGGGAGCCGCACTAAGCTGCTCTGTTATTAGCCCTCTCCCGCACGGGCCGATAATGATTCATGGAGAGCACCTCCTCTTCTGTCGGAGACCGATTGAAGATTGGCAACAAGGCAAGGGGTTACCCGTCCAGAGAAGTACGAGAGTCTCCTGTGGTTGTTGGAAGAATCTGGATCCCGAGCTGCCATTTTCAGAACAGCTGTCGCTCAGCTCGGTACGCTATGATCGGTCTCGACAGGCGAGCTCAGTTTCCTCAATCTTGGAGCTCGACGAGTCACATCCGGTATATCCGCTAACCATTGTCAGCACTTTAAGAAGACAAGGCAACTGCTCCCACACTCCTTCTGTTCGGCCAAGCTACTTCAGTACGGACCCATCTGTCTATTCCCCAGATCGGCCAGAGGTCTTCTCCAACAGGCCAGCCCGGGCCCACACTCGTCAAGGAAGACCCATGTATGGAAGGTTCTGCTCACAAGCACGACCCTTCAGCTCAGACAGGATTGGGGGGCTTAGCTCGGCAGAGCTTCCCTCCCTCTGTGCGAAAAATAATAAAGCAGCAGGCGCCAAGCCCTGGGAACCTGTTCTGTTAACTTGGAATGAGTTCCGCTCTCTTTTTCTGGTCCAACAATAATGTAAATTTTGTCTTGTTGCTATTTGTAGTTATCCGAAGCTTAGGGTTACATTGACTTTTCCTTTATTGGGCCTGTTGTGTCAGTGGCCCAAGAATGTGTACTTAGGTTTTTTTCCTCTTTTAGGAGTCGCCTCGGCCGCCCTATAAATATGGCATTCGTATACTTTTGTAAGGGAGTTAATTATTGATATTGAAAGAAACCCTTGACGGCAGTTCTTGATTATTCATTGTAACCATTCCCGGTTGGTATTCCTGTTAGGAATCAACAAACGAGATTGAAGCTGTGTTCTGGCATTTCGTGCGCGAAATCAACAGGTCGCGATCCTTGATTCTGGGTATTCGTGCGCGAATCAACATGTCGAGAAGAGTATCAGCGGAGGTATTTCATGTGAATCAATCTGGCATTCTGTTTATCTTTTACTATCTTCGTTTTTGTAATCTTTCGAGCAAATTCCGCTGCATCAGCTTGGTATCAAAGCTCTGCGTTCTTGATCCTACCGGAGCAAGTTTTAATTGGAAAGGAAGATGACCCCATTAAAAAAACCCATTTCGAAGGCAGTTACCAGGACCGGAAAACTCGATCGATTGTAGCAATCGGTGAAGGATTTGGTACGCGCTGTGGCCACCATTCAGACCTAGTTGAGTCTCCGCCACAACCAAGGCAGCGATATCAGAGTTATCGTCAGCATCAGACGGAACAGGATGACTCAAGTATTCAGAGACCTGTCGAGGAGGAATCTCTTTTCATCGAAGGTAATCCTCATGAAGACCCAGTGAGCCCTTTCACTAGAAATGACCAAGAGCCGGTCTACGATGAGGAGCCTCATCTTGGGGGCGTGATAACGAACAAAGAGGCTACCTCGGAACTCCTTTCGTTTTCTGATCTCGCGGCAAATTTCCCTGGTGATACACTCCTAAAATCTAAGATGTTAGCCACATCTGAAGGAGTGAGGGAAGTAGCACCAAAGGAGCTCGGGTCACCCCGCAAGATTCCCGAGCACGGCAGCACAGCACCGCTTCCTTCCGAGCCCTGTCAGCTCAGTTTGTTCCAACGCGCTACAGTGGGAAAGCTGAGCAGTTCGTACCCAACCCATAGGGATTGCGGGCTCATCAAACCCTCCGGGGCTAGATTCCTCAAACCGTGCATAGAGTCACCAATTCCCGTCAATCGGCAATCTGAAGGCACGTGGCCGCGCACCCCAGAGTCATGGCAGCTCGGTAACGGGCAATCGAGTATAGCGAAAGGGGTCAGCCGCAAACACTCCGCGGATAGGGGACGTCGATCCCTCCAGCCAATAGGAAAGTCCCATAAGTGTTGTCTCCCTAGGCCTCACAACAGGTCAAAGGAAGCAGAGACTTATGAGAATATGTGGGGTCTGACTCCGAATACCGACTTGCTAAGGGAGCAGGGACAGCTCGGCGAGTTAAGTGTCAGAGGTTCAGGAACCAAGAGTTCAACCCCAGTGCCTCACATTGAGTTTGGTTCTGATATCATCTCGGAGTCCAGACAGCACGGTAAAGACATCTCGTCCCTCGGTAGACATAATAAGCTCAGCCCCAAATCACACGAGTCCGACTTTCACCAGCCTTCGTCTGCCAAGCTGCAAGATCTGGTGTATGTGCTCCAGGTCGAGGCTTCACTCAAGGAGAAACAGTATGGGGAGAGCGCAAGTTCGAGGTTGAACTTTTCCCAACCAGGAGAGGATGATGCAGGCCGCTCCGTTGACATGTCGGCAAGGGGAGCCGCACTAAGCTGTTCGGTTATTAGCCCTCTCCCGCACGGGCCGATAATGATTCATGGAGAGCACCTCCTCTTCTGTCAGAGGCCGATTGAAGATTGGCAACAAGGCAAGGGGTTACCCGTCCAGAGGAGTATGAGAGTCTCTTGTGGTTCTTGGAAGAATCTGGATCCCGAGCTGCCATTTTCAGAACAGCTGTCGCTCAGCTCAGTACGCTATGATCGGTCTCGGCAAGCGAGCTCAGTTTCCTCAATCTTGGAGCTCCACGAGTCACATCCGGTATATCCGCTAATCATTGTCAGCACTTTAAGAAGACAAAGCAACTGCTCCCACACTCCTTCTGTTCGGCCAAGCTACTTCAGTACGGACTCATCTGTCTATTCCCCAGATCGGCCAGAGGTCTTCTCCAATAGGCCAGCCTGGGCCCGCACTCGTCAAGGAAGACCCATGTATGGAAGGTTCTGCTCACAAGCACGACCCTTCAGCTCGGACGAGATTGGGGGGCTTAGCTCGGCAGAGCTTCCCTCCCTCTGTGCGAAAAATAATAATGTAAATTTTGTCTTGTTGCTATTTGTAGTTATCCGAAGCTTAGGGTTACATTGACTTTTCCTTTATTGGGCATGTTGTGTCGGTGGCCCAAGAATGTGTACTTAGGTTTTTTTTCCTCTTTTAGGAGTCGCCCCGACCGCCCTATAAATATGGCGTTCGTATACTTTTGTAAGGGAGTTGATTATTGTTATTGAAAGAAACCCGTGACGACAGTTCTTGCTTGTTCATTGTAACCATTCCTGGTTGGTATTCTTGTTAGGAATCAACAAACGAGATTGAATCCATGTTCTGGCATTTCGTGCGCGAAATCAACAAGTCGCAAGCCTTGATTCTGGGTATTCGTGCGCGAATCAACAGGTCGAGAAGAGAATCAACGGAGGTATTCCAGGTGAATCAATCCGGCATTCTGTTTATCTTTTACTATCTTCGTTTTTGTAATCTTTCGAGCAAATTCCGCTGCATCAAAGAGCTACGTGTCATCTCATATGCAAGCAAGACCCTCAATGAGGCACAAATGAACTACTCCACCACGTAGACGGAATTGCTTGCGGTAGTTTTTTTCTAGAAAAGTTCCGGTCTTACCTTCTAGGATCCCTTATTGTGGTCTTCGCCGACCATGCCGCCTTGAAATATTTGCTAACAAAACAAGATGCAAAGGCGTGGCTCATTAAGTGGATCCTACTTCTTCAAGAGTTTGATATAATCATTAAGGATAAAAAAGGTGTGGAAAATGTTGTGGCAGACCACTTGTCCCGGATGGAGTTTGAGGACCATTCCTCATACATGCCTATCCTTGGCTCCTTCCCGAATGAGCAATTATTCCATGTGATGAGTTACCCATGGTTTGCGGACATTGTAAAATATCTAGCCATGGGTCAACTCCCATCGCAATGATCCCCCAACGATAAAAGATGTCTCTTAAGTGAGGTGAAGAGATTCATCTTTGATGATCCTTATTCAAATATTATCCGGACCAAATAATCTGGAGGTGTGTGCCCGACTAAGACCAAAGAGACATTTTATGGTTTTGCCACACCGAGGCTTGTGGAGGTCACTTCTCTTCCAAGAAGACTTCTTCAAAAGTCCTCCAATGCGGTTTTTATTGGACTTCCCTCTTTTGGGACACCTATGCATATTGCAAGACTTGCGAGAGGTGCTAACAATTGGGGAATGTGACTCAAAGAAATATGATACCCCTTACCAACATAATAGTGTTTGAGGTCTTTGATTGTTGGGGCATAGATTTCATGGGGCCATTCCCTAACTCGTTCGGTTACCTCTACATTCTATTAGCTGTGGACTACGTGTCCAAGTGGGTGGAGACCATCCACACAAAAAAAATGACAATAAGGTGGTGATAAACTTCTTGAGGGAGAACATTTTTGTAAGGTTTGTGATGCCAAGGGAAATAATTAGCGACCAAGGCATGCACTTTTGTAATAGGCCATTCAAATCCTTAATGAAAAAATATGGCATTACTCACAAGGTGTTGACGGCCTACCATCCCCAAAGAAACGGTCAAGCGGAACTTTCCAATAGAGAAATAAAACACATCATAGAAAAAATGGTGAACCCAAATAGAAAAGATTAGTCTCTACGATTGATCGATTCTCTTTGGGCTTACCGTACCACTTTTAAAACCGTGCTTAGAATGTCACCGTACCGGTTGGTGTATGGCAAAGCTTGTCACCTGTCGGTAGAACTTGAACATAAGGCATATTTGGCGATTAAACATTTGAATTATCATTTGCCCAATGTCGGCGTCCACCGTAAGCTCCAACTCAATGAACTTGAGGAGATGCGGAGGGACGCCTATGATAGCACGGTTGCCTACAAAGCCAAGGTCAAGGAGGCCCATGACAAGAACATCCTCCGGAAGAGTTTTGAGGTCATACAAAAAGTTTTATTGTACAATTCTAGATTTAACCTCTTTTCGGGTAAATTGTTAGCACTCACGTACTCCAATTTTAAAGAAATTTGGATATAGATATCTCTACTAGGTTTTTACCTAACCCTCTATTTTTAGGGACCATATCCTACTTTAGATTGGAGCTGGACATTTCAGATTTTCATTGCCCGACATTGGAGTGTGGCACCATGGTAGTTGATAGGTTACTTTTCCTATCATTTGTTGTATTTTCTTACTCCATTTCTAGTTCTTACTTGTAAAGGATTTTTGTAAAATAAATTCATACTAGTGAATGTGGATATGGCCATTGTGTTCCTTTCATTCCATATGTACTTATGATAAACAAATATGGATGATAGTTATTTATCATTCCTTTTATGGCTTTATAGTGATTTCAAAAAAATAGTTTGAAATCTAGGTCGTTACAATGCCAATTCATGCCGGCCCACACTGGACTTTCTGGTAGAATGCTATTTCACACCGGACCATATCGGACTTGCCTATAGAATATCAGTCCATGTCGGTCCATACCGGACTTTCCTGGAGAATGCTATTTCATGTTGGCTTATACCGAAACAACAACAACAATATAACATAACCCATGTAGTCCCCAATCATTGAGAGTAAAATATTCTAGTTCATGTTGGCCCATACCGAACTTGCCTAAAAAATGCTAGTTCACACTGGCCCATACTGGACTTGACTGGAGTATGCCATCTCTTGTATGGATGGATGACTGCCGCTTCCATAGCTGCAGTCTGGACTAACCACGGACCAGGCTAGATGATTGCAAAGAGGTCATTAGAGTCATAGGGTATACAATATATGGACTTTCTTTCTACAAATCTTTAACAGGTCGTCCTTTGGATTGGGATTTGCACCGCCAGAGATTCGTCCAGTACTCAGCTTTTCATCAATGGCTAAAATTCCTACAAAAGACCTGGCTTATCGAGCAAATTTCTCGCCCCAACCATGGGTTGGAATAAACAAGAATGAAGATGAGAACAAATTTATTTCATGATGTTTTAAATATAACTTCAAGATTTGAAAATAATGAAAATTTTGAGAAAGTTTGATTGGATGCCATATGTGACTATAGTGAATATGCTTGGGCCCCTAGATGGGTGAGGATAGCCGGAGGGGCGGCTAGCCATCCTAGCCAGCCGGACTCCCTCCTGGGTCTTCTACCGACCAATCCACCTATTCAGGTGGCCTTGGAAAACTAGAAGCTTCATATATGCTTTGAACGGAGGGTAGGAAGCAGTATAGTGCCCCCTTTCTCTATGATAAGTAGAAAACATCTGATAGTTTATGCTGCCGTCGGTGCCCGTTTTGTGGTCCAGATAGCTGAAGAAGGGCTCACCTAGAATCTACAAGAGGATGATATATGTTGTCTTAGTGAATACAGTTGTTTCAGCTACGTAGTCCTCCGCCCTTGGCTACCTCCTTCCCTCAATATTGACCAGGTTGACTTGGCGCCGAGTTTCAGGATTGGGTGCTGACAGAGACTGGCTGGCCGGTCCGTCATCAGTTCATCCAATTGAAAAATTTTGACTATCCTTTGCATGAGGTCGCTTCGATTTGAACTTGCATTTGTATTTTGTACTCCTACCTTGGTAAATTTCGGGGACGAAATTCTTTTAAGGTAGTTGAGATGTAACGACTCATATTTCCAAGTTATATTTCCGGAATTTAAACTTGTATTTCAAATCGAATTGTGAATGTTGATTTACCTTTGTCTCAAAATCTCATCGCGATCTTGAGGTGGTTGACCCCAGAATATGATAGAGAATTCGATTACGAATCCAACACAACTTGAATCGTGTCAATCGGAGTCCGAACGAAGAAGTTAGGCTCAAAACCATTTTGATAGCAGTTTTTGGTGTCTGACTGAGCCTAGCGCAACTGGTAGCGCGGTTTTGGGGCGCAACCGGTTACGCTTCCATGTCTGCAGGAAAAATGGGAAACTATCGCGAGTAGCGCAACCGGTAGCGCTACTAGAGCGCAACCGGTTACGGTTGCCCAGACTGCGAATTTGCAGTCATTAACCGGGAATATTTTGGTCCCAACCTTTTTACTCAAACCTATATGCGTGTTTAGCCCTAAAAATCATTCAGAACATTATCTCACACTCTATCTATCGCCCACCTCTCTCCTCCTTCAAAACCTCTCACTTCTCTCTAGAAATTGAAGGCCTTCCAAGGCTTGTTTGAAGATTTGCCAAGAACAAAGGGTGTTCTACACACCGAGTGCTATCCGGGAAGCACCATAGCTTCGTCATCCACCAAGTTTCGAGTCGCTAGGGTTTGCTAAAGCTTCTTGAGGTAGGTTGTATCCATCTCTAGCTATGTTTATGGTTGTGCCTTCCCTCTCTCTCCCTTGAAATCTTGTTGGTTGGTGTAAATTTCGTATATAGCATGTCTTTGTAAAATTGACCTAGGGTTTGAGGTCAAGTAATGAAATTGATGGTTGGTGTTGAGTCCTTAGGGTTGCATACACCTAGGACAAAGTTTAATTTCATGTTGGAACAACATATATGAAAAGCCCTAATTTTAATTAAACCCTAATGCACCAATTGGGGGGTTTTGGTCTATATGACCTCAAATGATAAAATTGACTTCGGATATGTTAAATTGGGCCTAATTTAGGCTTATGGGTCATGTTTTAGAAAAATTGATCGCACATTGTCTTATGTTGAACAAATTGAAATTACGAATGTGATGGCCAATAATAGCCTTGGCTAGTCTCTATGCGGGAATGGACTTGATTGTAGGGATTCTCGGCATAGTTGACTTGAGATGTTAATGCGGGAGTGGACTTGACTAGGGACTCCCAGGACATACTTGATGGCAATGATATGGACTTGATATTTTTATTCGGGAACGAACATGACTAGGGGTTCCCGGGGTGGTCGCTCCACCCACGACATTGTGCACAATGGGGGCTACGTGAGTCCTCCCAACGGACTTTGAGAAAGACCTAGTAGGTTAGATAGTGTGTCGACAGGCTACTATTATATACCTCGCCCTATCAACATTGCAATTTGTATAAATACGATATGAACTTGACTAGGGATTCCGGGATTTATACTAGTGTGAATATGGAATGGACTTGACTAGGGATTCCATGATTCACACTAACTTGATGATGTTTGGATACACGGATTGGACTTGACTAGGGAATCTGGGGTTTATCCTACTTGATAAAAGAAACATGATATGGAATAGACTTGTAATGGAATTCCCGTGCACTTGCTAGTGTGCAATAATGAAATACTTGAACTAAGGAATTCACACATGGTCCCTTGAATGGAATGAGAACTCACACATATGTAGACCCTTGACTTGTGGTATCATGAATAATACCTTGTTATGTTGGATAGTTGGAGTCACATTGTAGTATTGGATCATTGCCTTGCATTGTCTCATGCATCTTTTCATATACAGATATTTATGTACAGTCACACACTCTTTCACGCCAGTCATAAACATGCCAGTTGATAGATATTTCCTACTTTGGCGTGATACACCCTTCTTTTAAGATTCTGCAGGTAAGGAACCATTTTGTTGAATGATTTGGAGCATTGATGCATTGGAACTATTTGGAAGACTCGTGTACTTTCATTTATTTAAAATTTAGGCCTCTTTGGCTTGTAATAGAGTAGGGTGTTTGTAAAACTTAAACCTTAATACTTCTCTCTCCCTACTACTCTATGGTTTGTGGTTTCATTTTCGTTTACGTACTTCACTCTCGGATTTTCACATTTGTGTGGAATGGGATGTATTGGTACTTAGATTTATTTTAAATTGTGATGAGCCATGATGGTTTCCCCATTTAATAAATGATAAAAAAATGGTTTGAAATTCCCAGGTGTGACAACTTGGTATCAGAGCTTTCGGTTGCGAAAACTTAGGCCTTTGGGGAGACTCTTAGTCTCTATGGGTTGCATTGAGTTTGATTGTGCATCATCTAGCATGTGTATGTGATGTTTTGAGCATGCATTGGCAATGATCCGTAGGTTGGTGTAAGTTAAGAGTAAAATCTGTGTATTGTTCCTCTCTTCGGGTATAACCCTGTTGATTGATTCCATTAACTATGAGAATCCGTGCGTGATATCGTTGAGCTTACTTCTCTTTGATTGAGCCTTACGTCGTTGATTGAACTATCTATCTGAGCCTTGTCTTGTTCTTTATTCTTATCGTATTCGTGACCTTTTGTAGAAATGGCTCACCGTCGTGGTCGAGGAATGGGTCGGGGTCGCCGGGGTGCGGATGCCCAGGATGCTCATAGCGAAGAGGTTAATGATTGTATGCGCGGTTTGGAGGATGAGACACCTTTTGTTATTCCATTTCCAGTTCTAGAGGGACTTGTGGCTCCTAGCCAGTTTGTACAAGAGCTTGCGGCCGCTATGGTCGAAGCTAGTCGCGGGTTTGCAACACCTAGAAAGAATGCAGGAAACCACACGATTGAGGCACTTCGGAAATTCAGGCGCATGGACCCTCCTAAGTTCAATGGATAGGGTGATCCACTTGATGCTGACCATTGGTTGTCCGAAGTCCGGAAGGTGTTGGACACCTTGGACATTGCGGAGGACAAATTGAGGATTTCTTTCTCCACCTATCAGTTGACCGGAGAGGCCAGTCAGTGGTGGAGCTCTATACTTGAGATACGACGTGCTAGTCTGGTTGCCAATGGAGATGCAGATCCACAAGCCATTCTAGATCCTATCCGTTCGATGACTTGGGCAGACTTTCTGACGGTTTTTGAGAGTCAGTATTTCCCTGAGAGCTATCGGGAGAATTTACGGGAGCAATTCGAGAGGCTTGAGCAGGGCACTATGACAGCGTCCCAATATGCTATACGATTCCAGGCGTTGGACAGGTTTGCTACGGACTTGGTCAGTTCAGAGGAGCGGAAATGCAAGAGGTTTGAGAAAGGTCTCCACCCTTCAGTGTAGCGGCTTGTGATGAGCCAACGTATCCGAGTTTTTGCGACATAGTTGATTGTGCGAGGGCTATTGAGCCCAGGAGGGACCAACAGTGAGAGGTTATAGTGTGGGAACCGCGTAGGCAGGTTTCCAGTTCCAGCTCATCTTCAGGCAGGTTTGGGAGGAAGCGACAGCGAGAGCAGTCCCGTTTCTCTCGAGGTCAGAGATCACAAGCTAGAGCGGGTTCAGTGCAGAGTCCGAAGGTATGCCACCGGTGTCATCAGTCAGGGCATGTGAGAGTTGATTGTCGAGCACCTATTTGCTTTGAGTGTGGCTAGGCGGGCCATATGGTTAGAGATTGCCCAAGGAAGGGCAGCGGTCGTGGTGATACCAGGCCAGTTCAGCAGCAGCAGCAGAGGAGTGGACATCATCATCCACAGCAGTCAGGACCTTCGGGTTTAGTTCAGGCATCTCGTACTGGAGGAGTGTTGACTCCAGCCAGACCTAGCCAGCCGTTTCAATAGAGAGGCGGTTATCACCAGGGTCCGATGACCCATGGCAGGGCCTTTGCCATTCCAGCAGCTTCTACGCCCTCTCTTTCTCACTAGCAGCCAGAGACTTCGGTTGTTAGGGGTATGTTTCTGATTTATAATTCGAGGGCTAGCGTGCTTTTCGATTTTGGTGCATCGCATTCTCTTATAGCTGCATCATTTGTTCATGCTTTGGAGTTAGACGTGGATGCTTTGGATCCACCCTTGTTTATTGATACACCTGTTGGAGGTCGTGTTCGGTTGGGTCAGATTTGTAGAGATTGTGAGCTGATGTTAGAAGATCACCGTTTCACCTTTGACTTTATCGTTCTGAGCATGTCCGGGTTCGATCTTATCGTAGGGATGGATTGGTTGTCTACCTTCCATGTCAATATCGATTGCCACCGACATCAAGTGCGGGATTTCTCTCCCGAGGAAGTTTATTTCTATGTTTATGGCGATAGGAAAGAGTTGGTTGATTCTTGTTTTTACGATCCCAGGGAGCGCGATTCGATTAGATGTATGCTTGCCAGTCTTAGTCTTGATGATGCTGATTCTCGGCACGGAGAGTTACCGTTAGTTGTTTGCGAGTTTCCGGATGTCTTTTCGCAGGAGTTACCTGGTCTGCCACCTAGGCAAGAGGTGGAATTTTCTATTGATTTGTTGCCTGGTACGTCTCCGATTTCTGTGCCACCTTATCGATTTGTGCTGGCAGAGTTGCGGGAATTAAACTCCCAGTTGCAGGAATTGCACGAGTTGGGTTTCATTC
>NMUG010007506.1:0-12044 GCA_002855965.1 Monotropa hypopitys
TACGTACAGGACTGTATAGAATCAGTTCACATCCTTGAGTCTTTTAATCAATGCATCCAGAGACTTCTTTTTTGGGTTCGCCTTATATCCCCTTGTTCCAAAGGTTCCAAATAGCCTATCTGATTGATCCCTTAATTTCTCTGAAATAATCACTACTTTCCTGTAGTCCAAAGCATTATAACTTCTTTCCCTGATTACTGGATTCAGGAAATTCTCTGGATGATTGCTCAAGAGCAAATTACTCAGTTGCCTTGCCTCAGTAAGTGCAGCTTTCCACTGATTTGCATCTGCTTCTGATAAAAGAGGAGACTGATTCTCTGCAAATGATTCCAGCAATCGAACATCTACATCAATCCCCATGATAGCATTTATGTTAAACCTCTTTACTGAATCACTAAGTAAAGCCGCCACAATCATCTCCGATATGTGAGTAAGAACATCTTGTATAACTCTTTTAAGAACCTCAACAGGCAATATCTGCTGAGCAGTAGAAACCAGAGTTTCTAAATAAATAATAACCTCATTCGCATATTCATTTCCGTTTTGAGGAGGATCATCTGCCATCCAGTTCACAGTCTCAATCAATGTCATGAACCCATCAACCTTCTGTTTAAGCAAACCAGAAAGCGTCTCTTCAGCAGCATCCCGGGCATGGTTCAGTGGAAACTGCCTCCTGTTTCTCTCCACCATTCTCAAAGGAACACCAGAAAGCTGTGCTGCGTGACGAAAGAAGAAATCACAGGCACGCTCCAGTACAGCCATATTTGCCGCCACTTGCATGGCTTGCGAGACACCATGTATGGAGGTATTAATGATCTTCAACAAACTTCCATCCAACACCTCAGTCAGAAGCCTGTCCAGATACTTTTTCACAACATCATAAAAATCAAGCTGCCCACCATATGACATATAACTCACGGAGTCCTCAATAAAGGACCGTACTATTCTACAACAATCAGGTACTGTAGAAGAAAACGGTGCAACATATGGAAATGCAGGCATTATATCTGAAGTCTGTATATGAAATGAAAGCACGTTCATCGAATACTCATATTCTTTCTTCATCAACATCTGCTCAAATTTATCAGCGGCAAGGGCTTCCGCAATCTGTTTTCTGCAATCCGAGAGCAATAACTCGTGGTACTTGTCTCTGTGTTTGTTCAATACGTCAAGCAAAGCATCAACAAGGTACCCATACCCACGCAGTGTCACCCCTAGCAAACTCACATAATCCTTTATCAACAACAAATGATTTGCTGTTTGCATCCTAGAGAATTGTTCTTCTAATACAGAACACATTTTACTCACTGCGGTATCCCATAAGTTCTCAACTTCCATTTTCGATATCAATTGCCCTCCAGTCCTCAAAATTCGATCCTCAACTATAAAGAAACCAGCAATTTGAGCAAAAAATGTCTGGTGCGATTCAAGAAAAGGTGTCATGGATGATACCTGAAAATCTGAAGTCAATTGAAGCTTTCTATTCTCGAAATAATACTGTTTGAACCGATCTTCAAGGCCTAATGTCTGGTGTATATGATAAGCTCTATATAGAGGAGTCAAATCAAACCCTAACATACCAGTACCTCCATTACTATAACCATCCTTACTTTCGTCACCGATACCGCCTAATCCGTCGTCGTCATCTTCTTCTTCTAAAGCATAAACACAGTCTCTCGAACTGAGTCGACTCTGTTCCTCAGCTTGCCTTTGCTTCATTCTTAGCTCTTCTTCTCTCTGCCTCGCAGCCGATGCTTGGCCGATCGCAAGTTGCCCTAAGTTACGGCTCACTATACGGATCTCGACGAGCCAATCACCGAATTCCTTGTTTACTCGCCGCTCGATGTGCGATCGAATCGCCGGGATATGCTTCTCGAGCATCGTCCGAAGCGTCGATGACGGCGTTTTATCAAGGACGTCTCTCTCGATCGAGTCAACACACTTCAAAGCCATGTAGAAATTGTTCTTCGATAGATGAAAATTAGATCGGGAACAAAGCTCGGTCAATTGAACGCAGGTGTTTACAGAGTCGAGAGCAAGGGCGACGTTGCGGCTTACGTTGCGAGCATCGACGAAGAAGTCGAGAGAGGACAAGAGAGGTCCAGCAACGGACTGAAGTAGAGTGTTGGAGTTGGAGAGAGCTGATTTGAGGGAATCGACGTCGGAGAGGAGGGATCGGAGATCGTCGACAGCGGTAATGAAGTCCTGGTAGTGAGCTTTGCAGACGTCCTCGATCTCGGATTCTTTGGATTTGGCAAAGTGGCGGAGGAGGTGGAGGAGAGGCTCCGGCTTGCCCGAGGAAAAGGCCTTGCGTACGAAGGGGCCTAAGTCCTCGCCGTTACAGATGGCAGCAGAGAGGAGGAGCTGGTCAAGCTTGTCGGCGGAGTCACCGTTCGCCTCGGCGGGGGCGACTTTCCGGCGCATCTTGGACGTCTGCATCCTCGAATTTGCAGTTTATAAAAGTAAACAGCCGGCAACCGCTGGTGGAGTTACAGAGTCGTTACAAGCGGAGTAGATTTCGGGATCAGAGTCATGAAGGGTAAGCCATTTGAACAAAGCAAAATATCCAAAGTCCCCACGCCCAAAGAAGTCACCCAGTAACCGAAGGTAACACGTTACCTATAACCCAACACAATCATAACTCAGAGGCAATGGTTACAATACAAGAAACCCGATATTATAGTTATCGGTAATCCACTTCAAAGTCAAGAAATAGAGATATCGGTTATTGGTAACCAACTTTCCAATTATCAATAACCCAACAACGTGGCGACCAAAAAAACCATGACTACCGATAATATGTTTTCATAGTTACCGGTAACCACTCACGCGGCAATCTAGAATAGCCTAGCGGAAAATCATAATTTTAAGGTTTATTTTAATTTTAAATACTTTTTAATTTTCCGGAGAAACATAAGATTATTAATATGGTCAATTGTATTGATGATGGATATTGATTGAATATTGCTATTTCATTTTCTAGAGATTTCTCTATTGTGTGCAAGAATTTTGCTCAGTTTTTTGGGAATCCATTCGTTTGGAATCATACGAAAATGATTCACTCGTGAGATTCGTTGCGTTAATTGGTATCAGAGTGAAGATTCGTCTGGCTCGATGGCACGCAACACATCAGATAACACAACCACTGACGAAGATCATGGTGTCACCGGAATTTGGAAGATGCTCGAGAATTAGCAGGAACAACTTGTTGAACTCTGTAAGGCAATACATTCGTTGACCCTCACCGTCAACCAAGGACTGATTCTCGGTCAAGAGATTCGCGCGGGAGGGATTTTTCCAACACCGCGTGTGGGTTCCTGGACCTTTGACCTGATTTGCTCACCCAAGTCCGAATATGAACAACCGCTAATAGGCTCCTGCAACCACAGAAACTTGTTAAAGCTGCCCGGCACCGTCTGCCAGAATGGCCCTTCGATGCCAAAGTCAGATAAGCGTTTGAGAGAGTAATGTAGCAACGTAATAGCTCTGTAAAATCATAAGAATCGAGAGATTACCCAGCCACTTACTGTTCATATTTATATGATCCCCCTAGCACCCAATCTAGCGCCATTATCGGTAACCGTCTTTGATAATTTGTTGCAATATTCGGGAGCATCCAAGCCTTCCATATAGAGCAAGACTGGATCATGCATGATCCGGTAGTAATCTGTCTTGAAGTGTATTGATCCGGTGATTGTACCCTACCCGGTGGACTGTGGTCCGGAGACCAGTATTGCTACACCGTAATGGAGTTATTCGTTTCGTAGCCCTTTGCCTTGTCCTGACCCAATGGTCTCGTGCAAGGTAACCTATCGGGTTACCATAGCACTGCCCTGTCGTATAACCCAAATGGTATGCTGGGACGGTAGGCCTCCAATCGGTCCAGCCAACCTATCTAGCCTTTTTGGGGTTGCCCCCAATGGGCTTGCTCCTTGATCCAGCCCGCAAGTCATTCTTGGTTCGGTTACCACAATAGCCCCTCAATACTTACGGGCCACCGGGCCGCAAGTATTGAGTCTGGACTCTGGTTGAGTACCGAACCATTTCTATCTTTCGACCCAACTGACCACCATGATCCGGGAGCATCCTGCCTTTATGGTCGTACCATGAGTATCCGTCTCATAGATCATCTGGTATCCAAACCTTGGGCATGTGTCCCATCCAATGGTCAAGGCGATCTTTCTAGAACCTTCCTATCATGTGTCATCATCCGGGGGTTCGCGCCTTGAAAAATTTGCTCGTCCGTTTTTGAATTCCAAATGTCACCCCATCGACTATATAATCCTGGAACCCCTTCATTTCGTCTCTTTTGCGACACAGAACTTTGCAGCAGTTGGCGATTTCAATCCCAGACTTCGTCGATCTCCTTCTCCAGTCCCCAGCACTTCGAAGCATCTTCGATCAAGATATTTTACACTTACACGCATCTTTCAGTGTTTTTTCTTTGAATTGGGGGCAAAAATGCCCCCTTCCTAAGCCTGGAGAACCCCTACGCGGGGCAGTACCACCTAGGGCACAGTAGTATCGCTACGGTGCCCGTTCTGTCGCCCTTCCACTAGACCGTGGTCTCTGATATTCTTCCCCTTCTTTTGGTCAGGTTTTACCATGTCGGGCAACAGAGGTGGTGGTGCTGAACTAAGCAGGGTAGATGCCGAACCAGCCGGACTCAGTCCATTTGCCAGCTACGTTTCTAGCACATCGAACCTCGGACAATTCCAGAGGAAGTACTCTATACCGGACGACGTGCTCATGGAGCTGGTGCCTTTTGATGTAGATGGTGCTCCAGTGATCCGACATCAGAAGGGGTAAATCATTGTTCCCCTAATAACAATCATTAAGGATGGGCTCATGTTCCCTATCACCGGACTACTGGCGAAGATTTTGAACACCCTTGACCTCACGATGGTCCAGTTCATCGTAAACTTCAACCGGCTCGTCCTATCCTTGGAGGAGTTAAACAGTATGTTCCATCTAAACATAGACATGACTGAATTTTTTAGGTTGTACTCCATCAATCAGAATAAGGCATCAGAACGGTATTTCCCTGCAACCCCGAGGGGTTTTTCCTCGGTCTATAACTGACTTCCCGACTTAGACTCATAGGCCAATGAATTTGTTGCGGTTCGGGGTCAATGGGATAACCTGGAAGATCTGGTTCCCTGGGTGATTGGTACTCTCGGTAGGTATCCTCCATATTCTCTACTGAATTTTATTTCTAGGTCGTCTGCTAATTTCTAATTTTATTGATTGTAGTCCCCAGGATCGTTTCCC
This sequence comes from Monotropa hypopitys, assembly GCA_002855965.1. Taxonomy (NCBI): domain Eukaryota; kingdom Viridiplantae; phylum Streptophyta; class Magnoliopsida; order Ericales; family Ericaceae; genus Monotropa; species Monotropa hypopitys. The sequence goes on from NMUG010007506.1 coordinate 5,272, forward strand.
AAAGCAAGAATGCATTCAAGAATGCCCGGATCGACATGTTGTTCGAACTTCTACTTTCTTCCCGGGATGTGCCAACCTTGCTCCGGTATAAGCCTTTGTACCAGGATTTTATCAAGAGAACGGTTCTGAACCCCTACCTCTGGCTCAAGCAACCCCTCCTCCTCCTATCCAGATATCATCCCAGACCATCGTTCCAGTCGACTCTTCATATCATTTGGCAACAGAATCTACCAAGATACCTGTTATGGCTAAAAGGAAAGCAATCAAGGTCTGGGATTTGCTCGGAGGCCAAACTGAGGTTCCTTCGACTGATGCTCCTCCGGATGCCTCCCCCGTTGCTACTAGTATTGCTTACCCATCTCTGCAGATCCTGGATTCCCCAGAGGATGCCAAGGGTTCAGCCTCCAGCAAAAAGAGGAGACTGGACCTTGGGCCCGTCCCGATGGACCCCTTAGATGATGTTCTGAGCCAATTTCTTGAGGAAGATAACTCTGCGGGCCCCCTCTCTCGCGCCCAAACTTCACATTCAACGATCGGGTTGTGACCAACATTGACTTAGTCATATCCCCGGGGGTTGCTCCGGTGCTTGCCCATGCCACGATGCTGCCGAGGGACGAAGAAAGTCTCCCAAAGACCTGCGATGAACTGTTCTCCTCCGGGATGATAGAAATGTTCTATGTATTGCTTGGATCCGTTTACCATTGTTCTGATTATTGTTTCTAACTCTTGTGCTTCGGTACTGCATGGAATCCAGCAGACCTATGCAACCTGGTCCTAGACCATTGCTCATAATGTTGCACTTGTCACGGAGATTGGGCTCTGGAAGAAGGCGGAGGAAGATGTGGAATACGGAATGGAAGAGAGGGCAAACCTCAATGAAAAGATGAACGAGGCATTCCGAGCCTGGAAATGAGGTAGTGAAGGCCTTGGAGGATGGGAACAAGGTCCGGGCAGATGATACAGAGAGGCACAAGGGCAAGAAGGAGGATGCCGATGCTATGGGCTATGAAGCCAGATTTGAGGCGGTATAGGAGGAGTACAAGAAATAGGTGGACCGGGCCACTGAGATAAACCTCCGGAAGGGGTATCTTCAAGGTCTAAATGCTGCTGGCATATCGGCTGATTCCATCTTGCAGACTTCCTTCCCCGGGCCAGCATCCCCAGCTCTAGTTTCCACTAACCCTTCTACGTCAACTCCTCCGTTGGCCAATCATTCGATAGCTGATCCTCCAGGGGCGTAGGGATCCTTTTTGTTGTAATCCGGTGCAGTGTGCCATAGATGCCAATCTTTTCTTCTTCCTTGTTTGTGATTTTGTTTCTTACGTCTTGTAGTGAACCATCTTGTAAGGTCTCCCGGGTTGAGACTGTTGGTTTTTGCTTTGAAGAATTTGAATGAAATGAGATGTATTTGTTGTAGCTTTTTGCATCCTTCCCGTATATGCCACCATTTGGATTTGTGCGAAGTATTTTGCTTCGGACAGATCCAAATCTTTGCTAGCTTATCTTCCAATGGATGGCTGGGGCAATAGCCTTTTTCCCGGATGGGAATGTTCTTCTCCATTCTAGACCAAAATGTATAGAGTCTGTCAAATTTGGCTGGGAAAAAGCCCTTTCTTGTCCTTACATACCAATATACTTAGAAAAAGAAACAAAAATTGCAAGGCATGATGTGAAAATTATTAACTGCCAACAATGTGGTCGGGGACAAAGGCCCTTTATCACATCATTCATATAATTCCGTACAACAAGTTAAAGAAACATTGAAAAGAAAAACCTTGCCATATGGCCGGGGCAATAGCCCTTATAATGATAGTACATGTTTTTTGCATTTTAGGGCCTTGGAATTTTCCGTCCAGTGAGGTTTTCAAGTCGGTATGGACCTGGACTGATGATTTCTATGACCCAGTATGGCCCTTCTCAATTGGGACCAAGCTTCTTGTGTGCTTCCACGGCTCTCCGGAGGACCAAATCGTCTGGCTTGAATGTTTGTATCCGGACTGTGTAGTTGTACGACTGTGTCAATCCCTGTTGATATATTGCAAGTTTGATTCGGGCACCGTCCCTTTTTTCTTCCTCCAAGTCCAGATCCTTTGCAATGGCTTGATCATTTTGCTCTGGACTGAAGCATTCAGTCTAGATTGTTGGCAGTCCGTCTTCCAGTGGGATGACAGCTTACATTCCAAATGCTAACGAGAATGGAGTTTATTCAGTTGGTCATCTAGGTATGGTTCGGTAGGCCCATAGGATGTAGTACAACTACTCAGCCCATCTTCCTCTAGCTGCCACTAGTCTTTTTTTTATACCGGACTGAACCGTCTTGTTAGAAGCCTCAGCTTGACTGTTGCTCTGAGGGTAGCAAGGAGTTGAATTGAAAAACCATATCCCGTATTCTGTGCAGAAGTCTGTGAACAACTTCCCGACAAACTGTGCTCTGTTATCCGACACAAAAGCATATGGAATCCCAAACCTGGTCATAATGTTTCTCCAAACGAACTGCTTGACATATGACTCATCAATTGTTACGAGTGGCTCTACTTCCACCCATTTTGTGTCGATGGCTGTGATGAGGAATTTAAATCCTCCCGGAGTAGTGGGGAGTTTGCCCACAATGTCCAGGCCCCACTATGCAAAGGACCATGGATTGGTCAATGGCTGTAGGTCTATGGTCGATTGATGGATGACCGGGGAAAACCTTTAACAACTATCACATTTTCGGACTAGGTCCCTTGCATCATAATGCATTGTTTGTCAATAGTATCTTTGGGTGATGGCCCGATGGGCCAAGGATCTTCCTCCAGAATGACATCCGCAGCTACCAGCATGGATCTCTTGAAGAATGATTTGAACCATGCTTGGATGGACACAGAAAAGGTATGGCCCAGAGAAGGACCATTTGTAAAGTTTGTGTTCCGGTGAAAGCCAGTACCGGGCTGCCTTATGCTCAATTTGATGTGCACATCTCTTATCAATCGAGAGGACATCACCTTTAAGGAACGCTATGATCGGGTACATCCAACTGGGACCCAACTTAATGTTAAGAACTTCCATTTCTTCTTCTGGATCAATGTTGTGTCACTGGAGTGTCCCAATAATAGTGGTCCCTGGATGATCCGAATCATAGAATAAGGCCAGTCTGTCTAGTACATCAGCGTGTGCATAAAAATAACAATCTGGGTACATGAAATGAAATGAAAGTCTAAACAAAGTAAACCAAGGATACCCAAGGATGTCATCCAATCCTCCAATCTTCAAACTAGGTAGCTGAGTTGGTACCTAAAAATAGAGGGTTAGGTGATTGCTTAGTAGAGATAATCTACACCTAAGTATTTCCCAAATTGGAACAAGAGATGCGAGTGCGAGAGATAAATAAATATGCATACAACGAAGACTATTTTCATAACTTCAAAACCATTTCCAATTCCTTTCTGAATCAATTTCAATGACTTATTGATTTTTCTTTCAAATGGCTCAACTTGACGAAATCAAGGATAATGGTATAATTTCAAGTTCTCATCTCAACCTTGGCGAAACAAGGGAGGCATAAATTAATTTTGTGTATCTTCTCACCTTGACGAAACAAGAGAGTCGCGTCTAAAAACTTTAGTCAAGATTAATTGGGTTTCGGTTTGTTCTGTGGTAAAAGTTCGTCAACTAAACTACCCGTAAAGTTCCTCAGAATTCCCTAACCTTAGGGAGGGCTCCAGTCGACCCACATTGCGCAGTATAGTGAGTGATAATACACTCAGGGAACGAAATTACTGTATATATAATATAGCCAACCCAATGCCTCTATCATGTTTTAGGACAATTAAAACCATTGATTCGAATTTCCATTTAAAATCCATAGATTAGGGCATCCATACCTCCTAATCCCAATTAATGACCAAAACATGATTTTTCTTAAAAATTGATTTCCAATTTACCAAATTCAGTATTAATAGGGTCATAGGACCATTTTCTAACCATCAATTGCAATGCTAGATGTGGTGGCAATTTTTCCCTATACTCTTGGGCTTCAGTTGATCCTTCGGTAGCTGGGCGGTCGGTGGCTGATCTGGAGCTTTGCATGGGTCAACCTATAAGAACAAAGTGGGTCCTCTTGTTTAGCTTCTGCAAAACAAGGGTTAGTGCCCACCGGTCGACAGTGACTGATGGGCCTCCGAAGGTTAAGTTAGTATCTTTCTGGGAGAAAAAGAAAGAGAAATAGAGGAGCCCGGTGAGTGGGGGTTCGAGAGTTCCATGAACAGTACCTTGGAGGGGTATTTATAGGGAGAGGCTAACTTGAGGCCCAAGACTGACGTGGGGGGGCGATGGATCCTCCATGTGATGTTAGTCCTGATTGTTGCACATGTTGGGCAAATTAGGTCAGTGCAGTCGATGGGCCGGGTCAGTCATACAGATGGGGGACCGTGAGCGGCCATACAAGGCGCTTTGTTTTTGGTTACTACCGATAGGTGGACCCTCCGCTAAATAACCGATCGGTCGGGAGCTATGCCCTTGCCACAAGGAACACACATGATGCTCTACCGACTGGCATGGTAGCCGGAGGTCTGGGGTTCGTTTGACCGACGAGCCCCCGAGATGTATAGAGACATTGAGTGTGTTGTCAGGTCCGAGTCCTAGCTGGCTTCCTCAAATTTCCAGATATATGACAGTGTTTGCCAAAGGAGACTTGCTGGACCATCGTTCCAGTCCTTCGGAAATGGCAAAATGGTTTCCGCAGGTCCTTAAGGCTGATGGCCCTAGACGTTATTATGATGTTTGAAGTTTGGGTCCGGGTTGCCCGGATATACTTTGCTGAGATGGATCCGGCTCTCCCAAGCTAAGGTCCATCACTACAATAGCCCCTTAATCTTATCCAACTTTGTTGGAAAAAATTGATCTGGATAGCTGGACACTTTGCTTAGGTTAGATGGATCCTTCCAGGATTGTGCTGACATCATTGTACGGCGAAGGAAGACAGTTATCAATTACAGATGTCAGTTGTTCTGCCATGTGGTTGTCTTTGATTCGTGGGCCAAACCGCATTCATCGAGACTTGCATAGAAATACTGACAAACAGTTGTGATTCGTACCTAGCCCAAGCCTATAAATAGGTTGAAGTGGTCGATTGTCCAGGATTAACTTCTCTCATCCTGACCCTTCGCGGTGCTTCTAGTCGTTCGGTTTTTATTCTCCAGTGATTATGGATCGAGTGATCGTTCTGAGCTCTTCGACTAGTTCCGATGCTGATTCAGATTCATCGTTCAGGCTTAGCTCTAATGAGTCATCGTTCGAGGCCAACTCTAGAGTGACCGGGCCCACTGAGAACTGAGCCCCATCACCTTCTGATACCGTACTGCCTCCGATTCGTAGTCGGACTCAGATCGTCTTTCATTTATCCGAGGAGGAGGCTTCCAATCAGGGAGGATTCATGCGAGATGCCCGTGCATGGTACAATTTCAGAGGACGCGCACCCAGGACCCAGGGGATCAATACTGCCCTTATTTGGACTACTTCCGCGGTGGACTAGTCAAGGTTAATGAATTCTACCAGCGGTATGAGATCTTGATAACCATATCTCTAGCGGAGGTAGGGTCAGAAATTACTTATGCAAAAGGGAAAATAACCATTCTTATGATAGCATTAACCGAAGGGGGATTGAAGTTCTCTCTCGATCATCTCTTTCAGGCTTTCTTGTATGTGTTCTGGCTTACTCCCTACAAACTGTCGGCCAATAGTTATCGGATCATTTGCTCTGTCCAGGCGCTATACGAGAGGGATAACTTGTAGTTCTGCTTGGCGGACCTTATGGGTTTTTTCTTGCTTTCCTTTAACAGAGCGCCCGATAGGTACTTCCTTTCTGCCCGTAAGCCATATGAGGACGTCATTTTAAGGCTACCGGACTCCGAGAGGTGGGAGAACACCTCTAACTTTTGGGGGAATTCAATTTTGAACCGGAAGAAGAATGTCCGGATCTTGTTCCCACGAAGCCGGGCAACCCAGGTCGGAGATCCATTCTTTTTTCATTCTCAAATGCTTAGAAGCCCCTGTTTTCTGATAATATTCCTTCCTTGTGCAGATGTCTCCAGGATTTTGAAGGAACTGAAGATAGATGCTTCAGATGAATGGATTGCGGCACTACTGAGGTGTAAGGGAAGGGATGCTCACGAAGTGCCACGAGGAATGCACTAACACATGAGGTGCCACGAGGAATGCACCGACTCACGAAGTGCCACGAGGGATGCACTGTCACATGAGGTGCCACGAGGAATGCACTGAGTACGAGGTGCCACGAGGAATACACCAACTCACAAAGTGTCACGAGGGATGCACGATTTACAAACATTCGAAGACCACATTGTTTGGTCACAAAGTCATCAAGTCCACGAGTTTATTGTTGATTTTAGTTGGTTGTTTAATATAGGTGAATTGAGTATGTTTTCAAGTAAGAGTCGAAGGAGACGAATTCTCCATCAAGGGAAACGAGTTTGCCTAAGATGGACGAGTTCCCGATCGAGGGTGACGAATTCATCTAATCATTTCCACATCAAACATCGACAACCTAAGAACGAGTTCCCTAGTCTAGTGTGACGAATTCACACAGAAATACCCAATTCTCTTTACCAAGGCATTTTACCGAATGCCTAATGTGCACAAGTGCACACCAGGGTCCTAGTCACCAAGGACACCTAATTACATAATCCAATTTGTCAACCTTAAGCTCAAGGCCACACACAAGGGCCTAAGTAAGATCTGGCCATCTTACTAACCGTGAGTCTAACTCATCATCC
>NMUG010007507.1:0-12042 GCA_002855965.1 Monotropa hypopitys
GTGAAAAAGATCAGCTGCCACAACTGCGCCGAACCAATAGCTCACGTCTATAGGTATTCAATTTTTTATAATCCGCATTCAATTTTTTATAATGAACGGCTATAGGTATTTGTGAAACGCAAAATTATTCTATGATAGAGAAACGTCTTAAAATTGTTGGAAATATAGTATGGAACAGTTTACCTTGTATTGGAAGAATGACGAAAATACTGTAATTACCATTTTCTAGTTGAGTCGCAGACTAGGTCGCAAAATTTTATTGTATTAAAAAAAATGGTTTAAAAATACATGTCGTTACAATAGCTTACAATCCATCGGCATGGGCAGAGGTAATTGGAGGGGGGAGTGGCACGTGCCACCCCCATTTTATTTGACCAATTTTTTTTAAATTTTTTATTTTGTGAATTACGTTTTCACCCTCCCCAAACCCAGGTCTCACTCACGCTCACACAGGAGAACCTTCGAAAACTTCTGTCACAAAAGTCAATTGGACCCCTACTCCGAAACCCTTCAAAGAGTCGAAGAGAAGAAGAGAGACCGACCGAGCACGATGCGAGTGACCAGCCCGCCCCCCTGTTCTATTCCATTTCTGGCGAGGCGACGGGAAGGCACGACATTCGATTCCACGAGCATGCTCTATTTCCATTCGCATTTCCCAGGTTCGATTTGAATGTCATCTTCGAATTTCATCTTCAATTTTAGGGCTTGAATTTAGGGCTTCGATTTTAGGGCTTCGATTTCATCTTCGAGACTACTATATGAAACAGAGAAACGAGAAACATTTGTTTGAAATAGAGAAATAGAGAAACAAGACTGACTGCTATTTGATTTTTTTAAATAGAGAAACAGAAAGATCCCTTTGTTTGTTTGATTTTTAGGGCTTTAATTTTTCAATGTTACATACATATGTTATGGTTTTATATGTAGATGGGAAAGACAAAAGCTATAGAAACATATTTCAAAAAGAAAAATGTCAAAGGTTCAGAAGCCGAATATTTATTGCCAACTTCAAATATTGACACTCCAATTTTGCCTATACCTACCTTGGATCCTCCAATGTCTGAGAATTGTCCTTTCAAAACTTGAAGAATTGACATTGATGAAGTTGATATTAGTTTCTTGGAACGTGATCGAGGATTATGGAGTTGTATTTTTTATTATCATGTGGATCAACGTGACGAAGTTTGGCGTTTTTACATCATGGTCGGTCCATTTCAACCTTTACTTCCAAATTATCCTAGAACTCTAACACAGACCAAATCTCGTAGCTTTGTAGCTTCGTGGTTCTTGTTGCATCCTTTCTGGCTAGAATATTCCCCTTCGGCAGATGCTATTTTTTGTCTACCATGTTATCTATTTAGTCCACCATCGGGGAATGTGAGAAATACTGCTTTTATTGTTGATGAATTTCGAACTTGGAACAAAGCTACTGGTGAGAATGGTGCTTTGTCGAATCACGTGGGCAAAGATCCCAACTCTTTTCATAAAATTTCCTAGAAAAAGTGTAAGGATTTGATGAATCCATCTCAGCATGTACAAAGACTTGTTGAGAATTTTAGTACTGCACAAATTTCAGCCAATCGACTACGGGTCAAGGAATCAATTCACGCGGCCCGATTTCTTTCTTCTTGTGGAATTGCTTTTATAGGTCATGATGAAAGCTATGATTCACTAAATCATGGAAATTTTCTTGCCTTGATTGAATATACGGGTGAATGTAATGAAAAGATTGACGAGGTTGTGTTGAATAAAGCTCCTCATAACGCTAGGTATACATCACCACAGATTAAAAGAAATTGTGCATGTTTTTTCTACGCGAGTGAAGAAAACAATCCGTGAGGAGATCGGTGATGCAATGTTCTCTATAACTATTGATGAGGCTCGAGATGAGGCAAAGAGGGAACAAATGTCGATAGTTTTGCGATTTGTGGACAAACAAGGTCTGGTTCAAGAGCATTTTTTGGGCTTGTTCATGTCTCCGATACTATGACATTGACTCTAAAAAATGAGTTATGTTCTGTTTTGACCAATCATAATCTTGATATCTAGAATATTCGAGGGCAATGATATGATGGTGCAAGCAATATGCGGGGCGAGTGGAATGGATTACAAGCCCTAATTTTACGTGATTGTCCATACGCATACTATATGCATTGTTTAGCCCATCGTTTGCAATTGGGACATTGTGTGAATGGATGGTGAAGACTAGAAGATCAACAACCTACCACCTAATTTTTCGAGTGATCGTCCTTGTGCTTATTCTTTCTGTTTCGACTGTAATGGCGGAGCGATCATTTTCTGCCATGAAGATCATCAAAACTAGACTTCGAAACAAAATGGAAGATGATTTCCTTTCGGATACTTCACTTATATACAGTCGCGGATCTGTTAAGTGAGGGACCCCCGTTTTCAGTTTTAGACATATATATTTTTCAATTAATATAATATATCTTATTTTGACACCTGTTTTAGCACAACACTATTTTATCACAACACCGGCCCATATTTTAATTTATGTTCTGGTCTATATTTTGGCCCATTTTGATCCATCAAACATCACAAACAGTTAGGTCTTTTCTCTCTCATGCTCACGCCATTTTGATTCGACACAGAGCATATCGCCCCTCCTTCCGATAGTCTCGCCGGCACCCCTCGCTCACCGCCCTCGTTCACCGCCCTCGTTCACCGCCCTCGCTCACCGCCCTCGCTCACTGCCCTCGCTCACTGCCCTCTCTCGTCGCTCACCACCCTCCCTCGCTCATCATCGTCGATTCGTCGTCTACGTGTCGCCGCTGGCCCGCCGCCCGTGGTCGTCGTCTGCGCTGCGTGCTGCCACCCCTTGTCTTTAATCTGCTGCCTCCTCCCACCGCTTCATCTCTTCGCTCCGGCCACGAGGTAAAATTTGTGTATTCAAATTTGTGTACTGAACAAGTTTGTGTACAATGTACTGCCATGATATGTATTCAAATTTGTGTACTGAATAATTCAATAGTGTTGATTATTGATGTGTTAAACAAAGTTTCAGATAACATGTTTTAAGTGCTGTATTTCTTTTAAGTATTGTATTGTTGTTGATGAAAAAAATTTGATTATTTCTTTTAAGTGCTGTATTGTATGCCTGATTACCAAATCAACGAAACCTGATTATTATAGATAACATGTTTTTTATCTGATTTGTAGATGAGAAAGACAAATTCTATTGCTTTATATTTTAAATCAACGAATGTCAAAAATTCAGAACCGGAGCCATCGGTGCCAATTTCTAATGTTGATATCCCAACCTTGACTCTTGAAAATCCTCCCCAAATAAACGTCTTGTGTCATCAACTAAAAGTCTTCTTCAAACATTGAGAGATGAAGGATATTGCACTTTACTTGCTACGGTGAAAGGGTTTTGTGATGTACGAACAATAGATGTTCTAGATATGACTGCTCGTTACGTTCCAAGACGAGGTCGGGCTCGTCATCATTCAGACGAGTTTGTTATTGACCATTATTATCGAATAGATATCTTTTACGATGCAATTGATTCTCAATTATTAGAGCTAAATAGCCGGTTTAATGAGCATTCAATGGAGTTGATCAGTCTTAGCTTAATTTTAGATCATCGAGAGCATGCATCTTTTGACAAGAAAAAGGTTTGCGAGTTGATAGACAAGTATTATCCGCACGACTTCACAGAGCAAAAGAAAATACAGTTGAATATGCAACTTCGTCACTATTGGCATAATGCAGTTCAAGCTCTCGAATATCAAACCTTGACATCTATTTCTGCTTTCTGTGAGTGGATGGTGAAGTCCAGGAGATCAACAACCTACCACTTAATTTTTTGAGTCATCGTACTTGTACTTACTCTTCCTATTTCTACAACGGCAGAACGATCATTTTCAGCTATGAAGATTATCAAAACTAGGCTTCGGAACAAAATGGAAGACGAGTTTCTCTCTAACACTTCACTTATATATATTGAAAGAGAAATTTCGTCGAAAATTGATCTTGATTGTATTTTAGATGATTTTCGTAATTTGCGAGAACGTAAAGTTCCATTTTGATGTTTGACTATCTACAAATCGTTTTTGTTTTATGATATTTAATGGACGCAATTTTGATGTAGCAGTACCTTTTGAGTTATTAATGCAATATTTTTATTACTTATTTATTTATTTATTTTATGACACCCCCAATATAAATTCTTGAATCCGCCCCTGCTTATATATATTGAAAAGGAAATGGCTTTGAAACATGATCTAGAATCAATTTTAGACGATTTTCGTGATTTGAAAGAACGTCGTGTTCCATTTTGATGTATCATGAAACTACTCATGTACTATGTTGTTGGGTATTTTAATTAAAGTATTTGTGTTCATTCATTGATTTTTTCTAATTGTGCCACCCCCGGAATCAATTACTGGCTCCGCCCCTATCCATCGGCCCAAATTTTTGTGAGTTTATCTTAATCAAAACCAGTGCATTAGCAGCATAAGGAAAACTGGTATCAAATTTCTTCTTGGCATTGGGTCAACCATTATTTGGCTTTGCTCTATCCTATTATTCATTGAGTAAATCCCTCTTAGAGCTAAAGAGTTATTGAGTAGATCCTTTGATCAACCTTCTTCGTAGTGTCTTCTTTTAAATCAAGATTATAGCTTGTAGAAAAACCAGTACATTAATTACCTTGGGCTTTGTTTTTGTGGCTACTGGTTTTATATTCTTTTTGAGTTCACCTCTCACTTTATAGACTTGTTGGTCTCATTTGAGAGTGTATTTTAGAGCTCACTATACAATTCATTCGTGCAAACTTTTGAAATAAATTCATTACAAATCAGTGCATCAGTAGTGTATTAGTGCTTCAGTTTGTGTTTTTCTTGCCACTAGTTCGAATCCTATTTTTGGATTCTTGTCTAAAGTTTTTCATTGGCTTATCCTTGTTAAATGAGATATTATTCTTCGTCTCATCAAAAGATTTTTTTTTAGGAAAATCAGATTCTCCATTCGAGCTTAGTCTGAAGTTTGGGCTGATCATATTCTAACTTTGCATATCTTTCATTCTATTCTCTTGGGACTATCTTAGATTGAAATATACACATTTTAGTTATCATACACCTCATATTATTAAATGGAAAGTAATTAGGACTCAATCCCAAAATCCATGAGCAATTCAAATATAAATACATGAAAGTAAATAACCATGAAGAAAGACATACAATCTCTTACAAATAGTTCCAAAGGTTTAAATGAAATACATAGTCATAAGTTCCTTTCAAAAGTACAATACAAGCTCTAAGAGCCTAACATGAAATACCAAAATATGAGACTCTTTCTTCAAGTCAAAACGGCAAGATGCACCAAATATGATGAACCTTCAAGGACAAGAACCGACACCTGAAAAATAGAAAAGACGTTATGCCAAGTAGAAAATATCTATCATTTAGCATGTCCATGATTGTTGTGGACTCGTGTGTAAATGTCGAGCATACAATGAATGATGTTACATTAACTCGCATGACAGACGATGATCCTACAACCAAACATGTATGCACATCCAACTGACCAACATGCATTTCACTACATGATGACATTGTTCCTTTCATTCTTTCTAAGCATGAACGCATGTGAGGTTCTCATGTTATCGTACAATGTGTTCGCAGATTGAATTGTTCCATAATTTCATATTATAGATAAATCCAGGAATCCCATCATAAGTTCATTCCGAATTTGTCCTACTATCCCTTTGTATCATGTTTGTGGTGTGTAATATCGATAGGGTAGGTCTGGTATAGTGACCCGTCGACACACTATCCTTTCCTTTCCGTCATTCCCCAATTCGTTGGAAGGGATACTACTACCCCAATCGTGCACAATATCGTGGATGACGCGACCATCTAGGGAATCCCATCATAAGTCCATTCCCGCATAAAGTAAAATCCCTATCTATGTTACCATTCCTAGCCGATGCTAGTGGCTATATAATTATGCTATTTCATTCCTAGCAAAGCTAGCTTTTCATTCCGTTTCACTTCCTAGCCATAGCTAGATAAATCGCAAGGTTACCTAGCTAATTCTTGTAATAAAAGTCAAGTGTTTTAATGATGTGCAAGACTCACAATCCTCATGTCATGCAATTGGTGGGACTTAACCCATTGTGCCCCAAAATACATAGACCTTGCCTTATATATGGCCAACCTTACCAATGCATCTAATTGACCCCATGACTATTCAATTTCATTAACCCCTACTCAATTATAGTATAGGAGTTCAAATGTGGCAAAACCCCCAAAATTTAACTCAAAGCCCTCTCTTGGGAATTTCATCGATCACATGGTGTTCATGAAATTCCGAGACTATTCCATGACTCTACAAACTCGCCTAGCACTCCTATATCCACATGCAACAAACTCTAGGGTTTCCAATCAAATTAGGGCTTTTCAAGGAGATGCTAAGAATATAAAATTAACCTAAGAAATAGATGTAGACACACCCACACCATGCAAACCCAATCCCACTTTGTACAAACCCCCACATGAATTAGGCTACTTCCTTAGCCATGACTAATACATGATTTCTCATCAAATTGATAACACACAATAGGAGTAAGAAAGAATTACAAGCATAAACATACTAGGGATAGAAGTCTCCTACCTTGGAGAGAAACTCTTGAATCATCTTGAATGGAGAATGGAGGCTAGGACCCACAAACCTTACATTGCCAAATAGCCCTGGACGAGGAGAACGACTTTAAAGAGTGGTTTTTTTCAATGGAGCCTTGGATGATAGAGGAAATCAAGCAATGAGGAGAGGATGGGCTATAGAGGTAGAGACAAAAAGTGTAGTGGCTCTCTAGGTCTGGAAGAAGGGGAAGAAATGAGCAAAAATGACCTAAGGTAAGAATATATACCCCCTCCCAAGCAAAAGACCAAAAATCCATTAATGACCCATTCTGGGCCTTTGTACACCAGTGCAATAGTTTCTCCAACCGATGCACATGCACCAAAATGGTTGCCCGAGTGCCATGTCCATTGGTGCTACAAAACTACATAACTGGTGCACCTAGGCCAAAAGACCAAGCTTGTTTTACAAAGCCCTCTGCACTGGTACACCCACGATGTACAACCGCTACAACCATCATAGTGGGTCCCTACACCGGTACACCCATAATGTACAACCGGTGCAACCATCACAATGGGTCCTTGCACCGGTGCACCCATCACGTACAACCGGTGCAACCAATAGAAAAAGGCCTTTTCACCGGTGCACCCACCAAGCATAATCGATGCAGACTTCACAGTTTCCCTTTGCATTGGTTGGAGTAAACTCCATAACCGGTTGGGGTGAACAGAACCCCTATGCACCAGTGCAACTAAAATGCACAACTGAGGCACATGCCCCTTTTGGTGAACTTTCAACCCGATGTACCCCGAACCTTCCCAACGTGTCTAGAATTGATTATAATTCTTAGAATGGCAAGCCACAAGGACTTCAAACACGAATTTAAATGAACGACTTCATGAATGTTCAGCCATAGACTAATAATTTGATTTAAAATATAAAATAATTCCAGAAATATTCATGAAAATATGAGTCATGACATCTCATCCTCCTTAAAAGAATTTTGTCCCCAAAATTTCCTAAGGTAATGATAGAGGTATCACCACAAACCAAAATCAACATTACATTAGATCAAAACAAATCCGGATATTTTATACAAATCTCATCTTCACGTTTTCAGGTTGCTTCTTCAATGCCATGATTACTCCAAAGTACCTTCAATAACGGAATCGTCTTACCTTGAACCACCTTCTCTATAAAGATGATAATCCGAATCGGTCTTTATTCATATGATACGTTGGCCTCAAGCTCCATATTTGACAAATCAAGCACGTGTGAAGGATCTGGCTCATACTTATGCAACATCGATACGCGAAATACATCGTGGATGTTTGAAATGTTGGATGTCAAGGCTAGGTGGTAGGCAACTTCTCCAATCTTCTCGATGATATCAAAAGGACCAATAAAATGCAGAGTAGGCTTCCCTTTCTTCCCAAAATGAGAGACACAACGACGAGGTGACACTTTAAGAAATACGTGATCTCCAACCTCAAATGACAAGGGAATACGACATTGATCTGTATAGATTTTGTGGCGACTCTGAGCGGTAAGCAACTATTGACGATTTGATTTGCACAGTAATCTGTTGAATCATATCCGGTCCAATAATAGTTGACTCACCAATGTCGATCCAACACACTTGCGATCTACATGGCCTACTATAAAGGGCTTCGAACGATGCCATGCCAATGCTAGACTGATAGCTATTGTTATAGGCGAACTCCACTAGCAGTAAATGATCAACCCAACTTTCACGGAAATCTAGGACACAAGCTTGTAGCATATCTTCAAGAATCTGAATGGTGTGCTCCGATTGACTGTCAGTTTGCAGATGAAAAGCTATGCTGAACATAAGCTTCGACCTAAGAGCCTCTTGCAAACTGCGCCAGAATTGGGATGTAAAGCATAGATCTCTATCAGACACAATAGATGACGGAACTGCATGTAGTATGATAATATCATGAACGTATAGATGGCTCAACGAATCAATAGATTGAGATATGTGAATCGACAAGAAGTGTGCTATCTTTGTCAAATGATTAACAATGATCCAGATAGCATCGTAACCTCCAATAAACTTTGGCAAACTCGTAGCAAAATCCATCATAACGTGCTCCCACTTCCACTCGACTACTAGCAATGGCTATAGCAATCTGACAGGTCGTTGGTGTTCAACTTTGACTTAGTGGTATGTGAGACACCTAGCAACAAACATGGCGACATCCTTTCTCATACCCGACCACCAAAATTGACGATGAAGATCATGATATGTCTTGCTTCCACCCGAATAAATGGCTAATGGCGAATGATGAAACTCGTAAAGGATATTTCCTCGGCAAGATGACGGAACAAACAATCGACTATAAAATTTTAAACTCGAATCTGTATGGATCATCCACCCCTGTCGAGCATTGATGTTAAGAAACTTGGTACAGAAGTCTGATGCTTCATCATCGTCAGCTTGCAATTCAATAAACCACCGAGACAACTCTGAATGAGTGGACAAATTGCACAATGTTTCTTACTCTCCAGTCTCCTCAAAATGCATAATGAATGATCCTAATTCTCCCACGGACTTCCAATCACGAACGACAAAACTTACAAGTTGAGAAGATTTTCGGCACAAGGCATCTGCTACCACGTTGGATTTACCCAGATGATAGTGCAACTCAAAGTCGTAGTCTTTTAGATGCTCCATCTACCATCGTTGTTGCAAATTTAACACCTTCTGTATGAACAAGTACTTCAAGCTCTTGTGATTGGAAAACACTTCAAACTTTTCCCCGTAAAGATAGTTTTGCCACATATTCAAAGCAAACACAATCACGACAAGCTCTAGATTATGAGTAAGAGAGTTCTGCTCATGCTCCTTCAATTGCCTCAAACCATATGCCACAACTTGCCCTTCTTGCATAAGAATGCAGCCCAAACCTTCATGCGATGCATCACAATAAACTATGTATCCTGCCCCACGTTCTGGTACAACGATAATAGGAGCCGAAGTCAACCATCTCTTCAATTCTTCAAAAGCAGTTTCACATAAATCATTCGAGACAAAATAGATACACTTTCAGGTCAAGCACGCCATTGGAGCTGCTAAACAAGAGAATTCAAGAATGAAACATCGATAATATCCCGCAAGACCAAGGAAACTTCATATATCAAACACATTTTTTGGGCATGGCCATGACGAAATGGCTTCAATCTTGCTAGGGTCCATGGACACTCCCCCACTAGAAACAGCATGACCTAGAAATTTTACTTCGAAGAGCCAAAGCTCACATTTACTGAGTTAGACATACAAGCGATGTTTCCTCAACAATTCCAACACAACTCCAAGATGGATTTGATGTTCTTCCTCTGAAGTTGAGTAGATAAGAAGGCCATCCACGAAAACTATGACAAAACAGTCCAAGTGAATACACAAATTATAGTTCATGAGATCCATGAACGTTGCAGTGGCATTGGTCAAGCCGAATGTCATGACCAAAAACTCATAATATCCATAACACGTATGAAAAGCTATCTTCGGGATGTCCTCAGCACGGACCCACAACTGATGGTAACCCGAATGCAAATCGATCTTGAAAAAGCATATAGAACCCCGTAGTTGGTCAAATAGATCATCGATTCTCGACATAGGATATTTGTTCTTAATTGTGATGCGATTTATCTTTCTATAATCAATACATAGACGCAAAGATCCATCCTTCTTCTTGGTGAACAATATCGGAGCACCTCACGGCGAAGAACTAGGATGAATGAATCCCGAATCATATAACTCCTGCAACTGAGTCTTCAACTCCCACAATTCTGCTGGTGCAAAATGATACGGAGGAACATAGATAGGAGATGTTCCTGGAAGCAAGTCAATAGAAAACTCCATTTCCCTTTTAGGAGGTAATCCCGACAATTCCTTCGAAAAGACATCCAAAAATTCGCAAACCACTAAGGGTATCTCTCCACGACAAGAGACATCTTCATCGAGGCTAAGACTAGAAAGTAGGAAACTAATAGAATCTTGCTCCCTAGGATCATAGAAGCAAGCCTCAGCGGCTCCTTACGCTGCCCATAAAAATGAAAGTAGTCCACCTCTGGAGAACATACCTGAACACGAAGCTGATGGAAATCAATGGTGGCATGGAATGAAGACAACCAGTCCATCCCAAGAATAAGATCAAATCCGGACATTTCCAAACAATAAAATTAAAGACAAAATGTTGATCAGCAATCGTCAACTCGTAACCCCGGTAGAACGAGGATAAAAAATACTTTTTGATGTAAGAATATATAATCACATAAATGAAATTGAAAGAATTAAATGAAATAGTTAGAGAGAGAGAGAGACAATAACACACGATGTATAGTGGTTCGATATGGTTGTGTCTTTTTCCTACCTATATCTACTTCCCCCCACAAATTGTGAAGGATTCTAATATAATGTAGCAACCACCAAACATGATTACCAATTACAACTCGAGAGCCTTCAAGGGTGGCCTCCAACCATTACAAGGAGGGCGTTCAAGGGTGGCGTCCAACCTATCACTACAAAGACCTCTAAGGTGGCATGTAACCTATCAACTATAAGGACCTTTAAGGTGGCCTTCAACCTATACAAGGGTCAAACCTTGTTGTACAAGAAAAGGTGCAAAGGTGATCTTGGTAGGAGTTTGAACAACAACTCCTTTGCTATGTAAGCTCAAAGAGAGAGACAGACTAAGAAAATGCAAAAATTCAAGAGATGTACTCTCTCTTTTACAACTTAGAAATTCCAAAAATAAAATGAAAGAAGCATTGAAACTTGTGCTACATGCTTTAGGGTTTGAGAGAATGAATAGATGTAGGACTTGAATCTCCCAAAAGTATTTTCCTTCACTTTAATGATTAACCACGGACTGGAAAGACGTTGCAGGGCACTTTGGTAAATTGGCTAGGGGTAGAATATAAACATGAAACACAAACTGCCAAAACTCCGTGGACCGGTAGGCGGATCAGTGAATCGGTGCTGGATCCGATTGTTGATTTTGATTGATGCGCTAATTTGATATTCTTCCCTATAATCCTGTATCAAATATGGACACATTCTGCATATATACAATTTTTAGAATTATTGTTAACCAAATTTTCTGTATAAACATATATTCATTCAAATTCAAACTTGATTTTGAATTCAAAAGAGTTTAGGAAATATCTAATATAAGTCATCAATTCATGTGAACACAAATAAGCCAATAAAAGAGAACCAAGTGTCAAAGTTCAATATATGCATAAGATTAATTATATAATCAAATGAATATAAAAACTAAATAACACTTATTTCCATATTCATTAATATTATTAAAAGATTAATTCATTATAATTGATTAATTACCAAATTTGCACAATATGTATTATCTTTAAATACATCAATATACTAACAAGATTAATTAAGTACAT
>NMUG010007508.1:0-12042 GCA_002855965.1 Monotropa hypopitys
TTTCCATCCTATTTTTAGGATAGTCCGTCGTGATTAGACTTTCATTATCTAAGTTTCCTTGGGTGATATGAACCCTATCCTATCTTGTAGGATTATGTTAGGTCGTTGTGCCAAAGTCCTTCATGTTGATTCACCAACTAGGGATATTCGATTCCTTATTGACACTCTTAGAGTGGTCTAGTTGTTGTTCCTTTTAGGCATTGGATTTCATCCATAGTGTCATTATGGTGGTTGCCTAAATCTTTCCCTAGGTAGTTGAAAGCAGATTTTGTGGGTGCCGGATGATCTGATGTCTTTCATTGCCCTCTTTAGTTGAGGATTATATCTTGTTATGCAGTCCCGTGGGTGGATTTTTAAATCTTTCTTATGATCTTGACAAGTCCATAGATGGGTACTCCTTGTGGAGTAATGTTATGTATCGTGATGTCGACCTCTTAGGTATCGTTCGTTATGTTACATGAATTGATTGTCTCCTCGTAACTGAGGCCTGATCCTTGCTCTATCCCATTTGGGATGGGAATCACTTGACAGTCTTGTTGGCTTTCATTCTCTCGAGATTGATTCCTTTGTTTCGAATATGTTCATCTATGCATTTGGACGTTGGGCTTGGTTTAGTTCCTTCTAACAGAGTTGAAATTTGTGTTCGAGGCTAGGCGGATTTAGGTTAGAGAATCTAGTGGGAGTTCTACCCCTTAGCTTGGAAGATGTTTTGTTGAGATTAGACCAAGTCACAGTCGAAATCTATGAATAGGTGGTGCTCTAGTTGGTAAGTTTCTCTTGTGGTTCTATACCAAGCTAGTTGGTACGTTGAAATGTGTTTGACGATAATAGCACCCTACTCTTATTTGGGATCTAAGGTTGTCTTTAGAATATAATTTAGAGTTGTTTGAGGTTTACTTGGCAAGCCTTTGTGGCTTACCCTTGTAGTCAAATTATTTGGGATTCAGGAATCATGTCATGACATAGTTGAAGTGAATGAGGAAAGTTCGAGGTGCTTGGGAATGATGATAGATATAGTACTAGGTGATGTTAGAATTTTCTTGGTGGAGTGAGGTCAACAAGAGAAGTTGAAGTGTTTCAGTTGTGGTTTGACCTGTATCTTGAGGATGAGAAAGAGACGAGTAAGTAACTAGAGGAAATTGGAATTATCGTAGTGAAAGTATAGATGATAGCGTGTCATCATTGTAAATTGAGTCTTGTTGGATGATTTGGGACTTAGACTTATGTCTAACCCTCCTTGGTGCGTGGTTGGAGTTAAGTCTCCTTGAAAAGTGTGATCATTTGGATTATGGAAGTGGGACTCCGTTTCCCATTTTCCTTAACTTGTGATGCTTAAGTCATCATGGGTGTTTGGATGACCCTTGGTAATTGGATGTGATGAGGTTAGCTAGAGCCTTGATGATGAGTTAGGACAATGATCGTGTGCATTATCGAAGCATCTAAGTTGATGATGGGTAATGAGGAATCTTTGTTGATCTTCTAGGATAGACCTTGTGAACCACTCCTATGTTGGTGATGACTTGAGGTTTCAATGACGATAAGGTTGATGTCACTTGGTGACTTTGAGGTTTGGGTGCGAGCGGTGATTTGGAGCGATTGATCCAGAGTATGGATTCCATTTAGCTAGTTCATGTTTTGAGTGATAGAGGTTTAGCCGAGTTAGTCATTAAAAGTGAGTGTTTGGTTCAAGGATGTTGGGATATTGGCACACTGGTGTGCATGAGGTTCTCCTAGGAGATTATTCGAGGAAGAGGCATAGTGTGAGCCTTGAGTCTGTGGTCGTAATTTAAATTTAGAGTTGTGGCTACTCTTTAGCATTGGCGTATGGTTGCAATTGTGTACTCCTCGGCATTGCTAGGGCGTTCTCTCCTTATCCCCTGATCGTGCATGTTGTGTGATGTCCTAGTTGCATGGTACATTCGGTATGCCTATCATTGGTATGTCCATTAGTGTCGTGGATAGATGAGTATTGTTCACTCTTCAGTCGTTCCTTTTCTTCGTTGTCTCTGCGGGTTTGTGCTAGTGGACAACGATATTGACCCATCTTTGATTTAAGTGCTAAAGGTATGTGTTCGTGCCATATTCTTGCCGGTGTTATATGGCCTGATCTCAAGTGCTTTGGGAGTTGACTACTCCTTGATGTATCTATCGTATTCTCGACCTTCGCGTACCTCATTGATGTTGGTCGGCAACAGTGGGAAAAACCCATCACTCTGGAAAATTCTTGACTTGTTCCTACCAAGATTTGAATATCATTCCTATTCGTCGTCGTATCCTTATGGATGAGCGTAGAAGTATCAAAACTTGTGGCATTTGGTCAAGTTGTAGTATGTTCTTCACCTTGTACGATACTATCTACCTACCCCTTCTCGTGTATTTGTCTTCTCGAGGTTGCACAACCACATGTTATACTTCTGTCTCACTTCTAGCAAGTGATAACATAGAGGAGTTTCCCATTGTCATCATTTCTTATCATGAGAGAAGATTGTGGGATCCTATGGACTTCCCCATATTCCGATCATACTTGTTTTGCCTATGCGCATCGATTCCTTGTGAACATTCTTTCTTGCGAAATCGTTATAAGATTTGGATTTCCTGTCATCACTCTCATGACCTTGATCCTCGGGTGTTTGAACACTTCTGATTTAGGAAGAATGTCCCTTCCTGATATTGTGCTTGCGAGACCCTTCCTAATATCGTTCTTGCGAGAGTATGTGGTATTGTCGGCCCGTAGGCTGGTGAGTATTGATATTGTGGAATGATTGATGAGGTAAAGCATTGTTCATTTCGTGCAGTTATGTTGATAGTGTTGGGGTAGAATGTGTGTCTCCTTGAGTCGACTGCACCGAATTAGCTAAATAGTGATGCCTGGCATTACTTAGTGTGCGCGTAGTCTGGGTCATATGGTATAAGAAGGACTTGGGAAGATTGATTTGAGAAGGCGGCTGGCCAACGCATCTCAAACAAACTTCCATGAGTCGTTCCGGTACCGCACTAGGTATGTGTGCATGTTAGGTTGTATGTGAGGATTGGTGCCATTCTTAAATTTGTTGGTTGAAGGGTGTTTAGTGTGAAATTGGTCCTAGAGTTTTATACTCATTTATGTAGTTATCTCCGAGTCTGTGGTGTAGTGTGAGACTTTGGTGGAGATTGGCGGATTGGTGCCATTTGTTGGATCTAGTAGTTGGCCTTGAGTGTGTTGGTCTCATGATTTCTATCCTTGGTGACGAACTGATTTTGAGTTCCATCTCTGCTTCAAGTTTGGTGGTTGTGGTTCCTTCGTTCCTTCTGTATCGTATCAGCATGTGTTGTTGACATTTAAATTTTAGAATTTTTGGAGTGTTGGTACATAATTGTGCGGGTAGTACCGACTCCCCTGTGGTATTTTAGGGTTATAATCTTTGAATCTCCCATTCTTTGTTAAGATCTCCTTCTATGTGAATAGCTAAATGTGGTGAAATGTAGCAGAAGAGTGATGTCTTTCTCCTTTCGATGGGTTCTCTTTCCTTCATTTGACATGTCTTGGAGACTGTACCCATCATCTTATCTTATCCATTATCGTGAATACCTCTGTTGTTGGTGGTGGTTTGAGATTGGGGTTGAGATGTTTATCCTTCCCCCTTGATTTTTCTTGAAATCATCACACCTTTGTCTATTCGGGCTAGTAATGAATTCGAGAGTGCGTATGAGAATGTGAAATCTGGATTCTCCCTTGTATATTCATCTTATTGGACTCATACTCGACTTTATAACCTTCTTCGAAACCATGCGTTCTCATTCTGATTGTGCTAATGTCTCGGGTAGTAAGGACCTTGTCGTCGCCATCATCCCTTGTTCCTACTAGTTTCGAGGGATAACTTGTTCACATCTTGAATTTGAGAAGAATATCTAAAATTGTTCAACCCTTGGAAGATCTTTATTCTCTATATTGTATGTTCGTTTGGTTGATCATGAGAATTTCGAGGACGAAATTCCCTTAACGAGGGTGGATTGTAACGGTTCAGAAATTTATTAATATTATTTCCTATTTATTCCAATTATTTCTTGAAATAAATCCTTGATTCCTTCAATTTGAATTCAAGGAAATTCTTTCATTAATTCCCTTTGAATTAATATTCCTCTTCCACCGATTAATAATCAATTCTCATTTGATTTCTCTTGCGTGGACTCCCGAGCCTCCCCGAGATAATTGTTTGAATTACGAGGAGTTTGATGTGCTCGGAGTGGGAATTGGATGTGTTGATGGATGTTCGAGTGATTTCCACAGCCATTCGGCAATCACATTCCAAATGGTTATAAAATTTCTCCCAAAACCCCTCTTCATTTTGATATATAAAGACCCCCACCAGCCTACATTTTGATATGTACTGATGTGGTGGCTGGGCAGAAAGGTGTATTTCGATATGCAAATGTATTGCATATTGAAATGGGTAAGTGTTGGTTTCCTCTCGAATGTTGGTATTTCGAAATACACATTATATGTATTTCGATATGTTCCTGTTCTGCTCCCCTTTCGTGTCATGATATTTCGAAATACACTTGGAGTGTATTTCGATATGTTGACTCCCTATCCCCCTTCTCTTCTGTTGTATTTCGATATACATGCAGGTGTAAATCGAAATACATCCTCTCGAATTGTATATCGATTGATGATATTTAGATATGCATATAGGTGCATATCAATATAGGAAGTATTCTGATCGTTCACCCTTCACATTTCATTTCGATATACCATGTGGGTATATCGAAATACAGGTCCTCTAGACAGATTTGCCTTAGATGTATTTTGATATGCACCTCGTGTGCATATCGATATACATATCTTCTAGCCATCTCCTATGTTGATTGCATATCGATATACACGATTTGTATATCGATATGCAACCCATTAAGGGCATATTTGGAATTCGATTATAGGGTGATATATATCCCATTTTATCAAACCCTACATATTTCTTACACCAAAAATCACACCCAGCAGCCGCACAACTCCCCTCCCTTTATTCTCTCTATCCAAACTCTCTCTCTCATATCTCTCATATCTCTCTCTCATTTCTCCCTCAATTTGGGTTCTTTTGGAAGAAAGCTCTTTACAAAGGGTGATCTCCCAGACTTCCCCTACGCGTGGGTGGTCTTGGATTTGGGATTCCTCAAGAACTCTCACCTAGAGTTTGTACATTCTCATCAAAGAGGTAGAGTGGTCTAACCCTATATATATGTATATACGTCTCTCCCTCCTCCTCTTTTTATGCACTAAATTCGTGTGGATGCAAGTCTAGGGGTTCCTAGGATTCTCAAATGTGTATGTAATGAGTCTAGGACTCTATTGGATTGGTGTATGACCTCCCCTTAGCATCAATTTCGTATTCCCCATGTTTGAATCGAAAGCCCCAAATTTGTATTGAAAACCATAATTTTGATTTTGTTCAAAAGTTGGGGAAAATGGGATTCAACGTTGGAAATATCAAATTGGATACTCGAATTGTAAATTGGTATTTCGATACCCTTGAAAACATTGGAAATTGGTTGTTTGGCTTAATTTGAGAATTTTGAAAAATTATGGAATTAAATCAAATAGTTGGTTTAATACGGATATCGATCCTTGAGTTGGCTATATTTATGGGATTTTGATCCTTGAATTTTATACGTTCACGACATTATGCAATGGGGTTTGACTAGACCCTCCCGTCGAGTCGGGTAATACGAGGAATTATATGGTTAGTTAGTTGACGAGCTACTAGTGCGGAACATTAGCCTAAACTCTTAATTATAAAATTGTTAACCTTATGTCGATAAGGAATTGGAAATCATTTGAAAAACCCTTATCTTGATAAGGTGTGGTTTTGACATGGATACTAGATATTTTGGCAAATTGTTGGGAACTACTTGAATTATGGAAATGGAATTGGAACAAGTATCTTATACTTGATCACACTATTGAAAACCTATCGAATTCTCTTGCATGCATTGCATACATGTTTTCTGTACATCCGCACACATACATGGCTATCATATAAATATCATATATTTAAATTTTCTCTACTAGGCATATGTCTAACCCTCTATTTTTAGGGAAAACTCGATGGCATGGCTTGGAGTGGAGTCCAAGATGTTTGAAGATCTTTGAAGACTTTTACTTTGTAATGCACTCTTTATTTCAAATTCCGCACTTTCATTTCCAAGTTAATGGTACACGGGTTTATAATAATTAGATTAAACCTTTACTTTCTTTTTGCCTGTGATTATCATTGAATGTGTACATGCGGATGATGGTAGGGGTAATTGTGGGTTTTACCCTTGTAGTTCTTTTAAATTGCTCTAATACCCCTTTTCAAAAAAAATTGTTTAAATTCCATGGCCTTTACAACCACCATGTCATCTATGTATACTTCCATGCTTTTTCCAATTAGATCCCTGAACATGAGTGTGGCCAACCTCTGATAAGTTGCACCTGCGTTGCGTAGTCCAAATGGCATGACTTTATAGCAATAGAGTCCCAAAGGCATGATGAATGAAGTTTTCTTCTCGTCATGCTCATACATAGTGATTTGATGGTAGCCCCTATAGGCATCCAAAAAACTCATTCGTTTTTATCCTGCCGTGGAATCTACTAATTGATCAATCTTGGGCATTAAGAAGCTATCTTTAGGACATGCTTTATTTAAAGTGGTAAAATCGACGCATACACGCCATGTTCCATTCTTCTTCTTGACCACCACTGTGTTTGATAACCATTCTGGATAAAATACTTCTCTGATGGCTTTGGCTTTCAACAATCTATCAACCTCTTCCAAACTTGCTTCTGCATGGTGAGCGGTTGATCGTCTTTTTCTTTGCATGACTGGTTTATGGCATGGATCTACATTGAGGTAGTGACATATTATGATTGGCTCTACCCCAGGCATTTCTGCTGGAGTCCAAGAAAATACATCAATGTTTTCCAGCAATACCCGTTCTAACTCGGAAGCATATGTTTTAGAGAGTTCCTCCCTGAGCAAGAAGTACATATCCTTAATAGATTCGTTTGCGGGAACCTTTCTCAGGTTCTCGACCACACGGGTATTGGGGTCCACACCCACATCCTCCAAGACTGGTTGATCTGGGACCTCTATTGACTTCACATGTTCTGCATCGGAAGTATGTTTGATGAAAGCCAAAAAACAATTCATCGATGACTTCTGATTGCCTTTGATGCTCTCAATCCCCTGGGTCCTGGGAACTTGATGACTTGGTAGTAGGTGGATGGTATAGCCCCCATCCTGTGCATCTATGTATGTCCAATGATGGCGTTGTAAGCAGAGGGCACATCTACCACCAAGAATTCAACCTCTTTTGTCACATGTCCTGTCTTGACTTGAAGAATGATGGAACCTAATGGCCATATAGGCTCCGCACTGAACCCGATCAGTGGGATCCTTGCATCTTTAAGATCTGCTTGAGTTAACCCCATATTCTTGAACACTTGGAAATATAGGATCTCAGTAGAGCTACCTTTATCTACCAAAATCCTTTATGTGTCAAACTTGTTGATGTTGAAAGTTATAACTAGGGCGTCAATGTGCGAGAAGGTGACCCCCTCCAAATCTGCATTAGAAAATAAGATTTGCACTGCCTCCACATTGTCTTCTCTTTGTATTTTCTATCTGAGCTGAAGAACATGGTGTTCGGATGCCTCTCCTCTCTTCTGAGCTCTTGCCTAGCTCCGACGAGCATAGTCCTCACCTTTATGAGTCATGTGGATGACATCTGCAGTGGTATGATCCGCATCTAAACAGTCACCCCGCCTATCCACCCGCCTAGGCTTGTTATCCTGAGCAGGTGTTTGGGCAAGATACTGTTTCAAATGACCAGCCTCCACAAGCTCTTCCAAGAATTGCTTGAAGGCTTGACATTGATTGGTCCTGCCTCCGACCTGTCTGTGATAACTGCATTTTAGCCCAGTTGCCTCTAGCTCTTCCCGGTTCCCCCAGCTGTGCGGGCCACCTCCAGAACGACTCATTATGCAAAGGGAAGACTAGACAGAATATAGGGACATTGAATGTGGTCCTAATTGTCTGCAAGATTTTGGACCTGGTGTAGGCATCCTCGGGACAGAAATCCTAATGAAATTGGTCTGCTATGTGGCAGGGGCTTGTTCCCTCTTCTCGGGGGAATTTTGTCGCAGTGTTGACTTCTTCTTATTATTATTATTATTACCTTCTGACTCCACCACATTAGCGCAGTAGGGCTTGTTGGTAGAGCGATTTGCCTCCCTGTATGACTCTTCCTCCAGTTTGGTGTGCTACTCCACCCTCTCCATAAGCTTCGGGAACATCTCCACTAAATTCAAGGTCAGGAATTTCGTTAGTTTCTCACCAAAGGAAAGGCCCAACCTGAATATGGACACAGCTTGTTTTTCAGTGCAATCCTTGACATCATTGTACATTTCAACATACCTTCCAGTGTACTCCCTAAGATTCTCATTAGCTCGTTTTCTCAACGATGTCAGAGAATCGAAGTGTTTTGGAGCAGCACGGCTAGTCATGAAACGTCCAACAAATGTCTCGGCTAATTGCTCCCAATTGGTGATCGACTGAGCCAGAAGCTTGTGGTACCATGTGAGTGTTGAACGTCCAAGACTTGATGCGAACATTCTGTAATACAACAACTCATCACCCTTATATAAGATGAGAGCCTGTTGGTAGTCTTTGAGATGCGCAATGGGGGCAACCTTCCCATCATATTTTGGGAAATCCGAAAGGATAAAACCCCTTGGGATCCTGTATGAACTGATCTCCTTGGACAAAGGAGATGAAGTGATCTACTAGACTATACGCTTAGCAGTCTCTTGGGCAGTTCCCTTACCCTTGAGATGCTCGTTAATCCACCTTCGCAAATTATTGATCTCTGTTGGGGCTGAATCATTATACCCACCTTCATTTTGTAGAACTGGTACAAAAGCCCTGGCACGAAGCTGGTCCATGAGATCTCTCACAGAGCTTACAGATCATTCCGGGCGTGCCTCATTGACTTGAGTAATGATTCTGGTGTGGTGCTCACTGGGTTGTTGGGGATCCCTAACCACCCGCCTCCATCTCTAAAGGGGAGTGGAGCCATTCCTCCCCTGTTCGCACCATGTACCCTCCCTAAGTCATTAGGTGCCATTACCTGGCCCCCAATAGACCTTGGGCGGATGTTGTCTATTCGTCTTCCTTGGCTTTCTGACAAACCAATCACCGGTGGTGCATGGTCTGTCGGCTTGGAATTCTGTTGCTAAACCATGTGGTTCATTTCCCGCTCCAAATGCCTAATGGTGGCCGCCCGAGCCTTGACAAGTTCTACCAGATCCTCATCCCTAACAGACCTAGATCTGGATCCGGATTGAGAACCCAGAGAATGTGTCCTGCCATCTTCTTCATCTGAATACTCAGTGTCCATATCCAGATACTCTTCATCCTCTAGATTTTCAGCATCTGACACATCAACTTCCTTTCCTTTCTCAACATGCTGACTTGGATCTCCTTGCACAAATCTCTAGAAAAGGAAATGATCCTTGGACTTCTTCAGTGCTGGTGGTGGTTCTGAGTGATTCTCCGTATCCCTTTTGCCATCTCCAGCAGTTCTGAGTTGTCCTTACGCTTCGTTATCTCTCCTGGTTGCCATCTTTTTCAAACTTACTTGAAACTTGCATGTCGCTTTCTTCTTCAAACCTTGTGTGTGGATTTCCCACAGATGGCGTCAATTGTGCGTGTATAAAAATTACCATGCTTGAATACTGCTTTGACTTTGCTTGTTACTTGATTCCTTATATTCTTCTGCACTTCCTTCTTCCTGATCCTCTTGTGCCCTTCCTCCTCTATATGATTCTGCAACCACAGATAATGGTTCGAAGACCCCCGTCGCTGTGGCTTGGAAAGTCCTCTGATGATTAAGTTTGTAACGACCCGCCCCTGCTCTGTAAAGTATTGTCCGCTTTGGCCGCCAAGTCCCAGTGGACTTCCCAGTGGGGTCACCCATCCTTGGACTAATCCAGGACGAGCACGCTTAATTGGAATATTCCAATGGACTTTAACGCCCACACATTTTTAAAAGGCCTTGTGCAAGGTAGGTTCATGATCTATTATTTATAGTACACAAAACTTACATCCACCAAGCGATGTGAGACTTGTCTACTGACCCGGATCTCCCCTCCGGAACTCTAGTTGACACCTTAGACTAGGGTGTCACAATCTCCCCCACTTGGACCACACGTCCTCGTGTGGGGTCAAGATTCTCCTCTAGTCCCACATTTCTGGTTGGTGCAGGCTCTGATACCATATGTAACGACCCGTCCCTGCTCTGCACAATATTGTCCGCTTTGGCCGCCAAGTTCCAGTGGACTTCCCATGGGGTCACCCATCCTTGGACTAATCCAGGATGAGCACGCTTAACTGGGATATTCCAATGGGCTTTGACGCCCGCACGTCTTTAAAAGGACTTGTGCAAGGTAGGTTCATGATCTATTATTTATAGTACACACAACTTACATCCACCAAGCGATGTGGAACTTGTCTACTGATCCGGATCTCCCATCCGGGACTCCAGTTGACATCTTAGATTAGGGTATCACAATCTCCCCCACTTTCTTCTTCGAAAATCATTCTTTAAATGATTTCTTTTAATATAAAACCACTAGTGATAGCCTGTGCCGATGGCACGGGACGACAAAATAGAAAACGCAACACAATACCTAAGAGTACAATGAAACTTCGGGTATTAATAGTGCCTTCGGCACTAATTCGTGTCTTCGGCATTAATAATGAGTGATGACACTTGATCCATGTTTTTTATATAGCCCGTGCCAATGGCACATGACAACAAAATAGAAAGCATAATACAATACCCAAGGGTACAATGAAACTTTAGGTGTTCGTAGTGCATTCGTGTCTTTTGCACTCATGATGAATGTGTATGAAAATGTAAAGAGAATAAATGTATAAAAATATGTATAAAAATGTGTATGAAAAATATGTGAAGTACACACCAAGATATTTTGTATAATAAATATAATAGATGTAATGTGTAGATAATGTATGTATAAAAATGTGTATGAAAAATATGTGGGGCTTACACCTTTGTATTTTGTATAATAGATTGTGTATAGATGTGATGTGGCGAAAAGATATGACTGGGACACTTTAAGTATGATTGGGACAATTGAAAATATGACTAGGACAACTTTATGTTTTGTATAATAGATTTTCATATTCTCTTATCAGAATCTTGACCCCACACGAGAACGTGTGGTTCAATTGGGGGAGATTGTGATACACCAGTCTAAGGTGTCAACTAGAGTCCTAGAGGGGAGATCGTGGACAAGTCCCACATCGCTTGGTGGATGTAAGTTCTGTGTACTATAAATAATAGATCATGAATCTAACTTGCACAAAGTCTTTTAAAGCCATGCGTGCGTCAAAGCCCATTGAAACTTCCTAGTTAAGCGTGCTAATCCCAGAGTAGTCCAAGGATGGGTGACCCCCTAGGAAGTCCACTGGGACTTGACAGCTAAAGCGGACAATATTGTACAGGGTGGGGGCAGGTCGTTACAAAGTTAGTCCAAGGAGAACAATTTAATCATGTATCGAAAGACAAAAAACACACAAAGAGAGATTTTCTAGAGTTCGGTTACCAGAGAAAGTTTGTCGGTCCCCTTCAGATGTTTGAACTTCTTCCTTTTGTATGTTCCTCTCTCATCCATTAATGTGCCCTTCCAGCTTTCTGACCTCTCATCAAAAAAGAGGATGAATCCAGACAAGAGACTTCTCGTCTTCCTATCTGACTGATCATCTCTCGTCATTTTGACTTTTTCTTGTACTTCTATTATACTTACTCGGTCTAATAACAATTGGAATGTGTATTGGCTAACTTCTACTCATTAACCAATACATATATGTCCCGCCCATGTTATTGCCGAACTGAACATCATCCCGCATTGCAGATGCTTATCACACAAGGCACAACCTCATCTACGGTCGAGGTGCATACTTAACACATGGCTAACTAGTTCTTATTATGATCCAATTC
>NMUG010007509.1:0-12042 GCA_002855965.1 Monotropa hypopitys
GAAATGGTTTTGGGAGGAAAAAGGATTTAAAAGAGATGCTTTGAGAAATAATAAATGTATTTGAAAAATGATTAAATGTTGAAAGAAGTTGATTTGAGATGTTTTATGAAATAAAGTGACTTTAAAAGAAATGTTGGTTTCAAGGAAATGATTTGAAATGAAATGTGTTGTAAAGATATATATTCTTAAATTTTAAGATGATATTAAGGGTTTTTGAGTAGAAATGATTGAAAAGGTATTTTGGGAATACAAAGATGATTTTGATAAGAGAATATGTAAATGATTTTATGTTGAAAGAAAGCATTTAAAGAATGTTTTTGGAAGAAGAAAGTGATTTGAAAAAGAAAGAGATTATGAAAGAAGAGAAGGAAAGAATGTTCTTAAACATTGATGTTGCTATCATAGCTGTGAAACCTTGGCCCTGGGCTAATAATGTTGGGTGACTGAAAAGACATTGGGCATGGGTCAATGTGGGGTAACAGCCTTGGCCTTAGGCTTATAATGTAAGGTGTATATGTTCCCTATCGATCGGACAATATTATGATCGGCCCTTGAATCATATCTCATGTACCTATCGGGAATGGTGTACGAGGTTACAGATCTGTCATAACGCTGGTCAACGGATTTGAATGACCCTTGGCTATTATAGTTATTGAGATGGGTTGTGGATTGTGATGAGATGGATTGTGGATCAAGATGATCATTGGAAAGAAGTTTCTAAATAAACATGATAGATAATCGGAATTGGTAATTCAATATGGGAAAAAGGGATTTTGGTGTGCGTTTGAAAGTAAAGAATTTTGGGAAAGGAATATTTGAAAAGAGAAATATGAAATATCTTTAAGTATTGAGTTTTCTAATAAAAGTAAAGGCTTTCTTGAGTAAAAGATGAATTTTGAGATAAAACGCATATATTTTGAAAATGGTGATCCTTAGTTATTTTACTTGTCTTTATTATGCATTTCTATGCATATTCACCAGTCGTCGTCGCTAATGCACGCTTGTGTCATTTTTTTTAGGTATTGGAGGCTAGTGTCCACAGTTCAGTCCAGTCCAACTGCAGTAGAGTTTGTCAGTGTTGTTGTAGTTGTGGAGTCTTTTATTTAATCTTTATCTTTGAGAGATTGTTTAGCTCTCAGCTTGAGTCTGTTTTTCAGTTATTGGAGTTGATTTGTAGTAGCAGTTGTTGAGTTGTGATGAGTTGAGTTGTATCGGCCATGAGCCCAGTGTTTTTATTTATTTTTGGAGTGTATCATCTGAGATTTATAATCAGATCAGAGTTTTTATTCCAGTTGTCGTGTAGTAGTCGTGATTAGTTAATTTGTTGCCACGTGTCATCTTTGGATAACTGGCTTTACAGTTATCAGGGATGGGGCGTGACAACTATGTCAACATTAGTACTTTGGCTATCACTAAACCTACATACCATGTACTTTGTCTTACTCGTGCTGATTCTAAAACCTTGTGACTCCAATATTTCTCTCCAGATTTCTAATTTGACATTAACACCTTCTGCAATTTCATCTACCAAGACAATATTATCAGCAAACAACATATACCATGAGATATCATCCTGAATGGATCTAGTCAATTCGTCCATAATTAGAGCAAAAAATAATGGCTCAAAGCAAACCCTTGATGTAATCCTACTGTGAATGGGAATTCACTTGTTTCCCCTACAAGAGATCTAATAGTAGTG
Organism: Monotropa hypopitys; assembly: GCA_002855965.1. Lineage (NCBI taxonomy): Eukaryota > Viridiplantae > Streptophyta > Magnoliopsida > Ericales > Ericaceae > Monotropa > Monotropa hypopitys. The sequence continues at coordinate 1,700 of NMUG010007509.1, forward strand.
ACAGCACCTTCATACATATCTTTAACCACATCAATATATCCTTTCGTTATGCCCTTTCTCTCTAAGATCCGTCATATAATGTCTATAACGACCCGTATTTTATAAAATATTTTTGGAATTTAATTCGCCCTTTTAATTAAATTTGGAATCTTGATTTAAATTTTCATCTTAAAATCTTATCGCGGTTTTAAGGTGGTTGACCCTAGAATATGATAGAGAATTCGATTACGAATCCAACGAGACTGAAATCGCCTCAATCGGAGACCGAGGGAAGAAGTTACAAATTTTCAAAGTTTTTTTAGAAATATCAAGGCGTCGACCGGTACACTAGTACTCGGTCGACCGGTCGGGATAGATCAGTGGGCGTTTTAAATAGGCCGCGACCGATGCACCGACACGCTGCCGACCGATCGCGAGAAGTCAGAGGAGCCCTCCGAATGGGCTCGACCGGTCGAGGCATTTCTGCCGACCGGTCGGGAAGGCTATTTTTCGTGCTTAATGGTTGTCATTAAGGGTGCTTTTGGAATTTCAAGTGTGAGGCTATATAGGGTTAAGGGGAGTTCGAACTCCTCCCCCTTCTTCTTCATTTTGGGAACCCTATTTCTCACTCTAACTCTCTCTCTCTCTACCTCCATAGCCACCCTCCCTCTTCTCTCTAAATTTCCAAGGCCATCCAAGGCTCCGATGAAGAAACGCCAAAAAGAAACGTTGTTCCTTGCGTCGAGAGCTATCCGGTGAGCTCCATAGTTCGTTCGTCCGCCAAATTTCGAGTTGCTAGGATTTTTTGAAAAGCTCATTGAGGTAGGATATGTATATTTCTTAGCTTGTTTTTTATTGTGCTCTCTCCCTCTCCCCTTGTGAAAGTATTCAATTTCGTAAATTCCATGTCTAGAATTGAAATCGAAAAATTTGTCTAGGGTTTGGGTTTGATTCATGAAATTGGTTGAGGGATTGTGTACATGTGGGTAATTGCATATCCTTGGGTTCAATTTCATGTTTGAGCATTTTGGGTGAAAACCCCCAAATTTGGGAAACCCCTAACTTTCATAAATTAGGGCTTTTGGTGAATTGGTTGTCTCATGATAGAATTGAGTGGGTATTCATACAATTGAACATGATTCATGTAGATTTGATGTATTAGGCACATTGGTTATATGTGGAAAATCATGGGATTGCATGTGCGGTTAATTATTGTATCATTGAGTCATGCATGGAATTAATTGAAATCAATGGCATTGGTATGGAATTTACTAGCTATGGCTAGGGACGATAACATGATTGACTCAATGAACATGACACGGTGACTTACGCGAATGATACGATTGACTAACATTGGCTAGGTAACGTAACGATAGGGATTTGATCTATATGGTAAACGGAAACGGACTTATGACGGGGTTTCCGGGATGGTCGCGCCATCCACGACATTGTGCACAATGGGGGTACCTTGGCCCTGCCAGCGATTACTTGGGGAACGACGGCAAGGATGGTTAGTGGGTTGGCCGCCTACCAGACTAATCCTACCCTACCACTCGTTACATGACATAACGACACGTTGGACTCGGATAGCCTGGAGTGGACTTATGATGGGATTCCATGGCGTATCCACAATTACGAAACATGATGGTTGAACAATTTGAATGACTTGGGGTGGACTTATGATGGGATCTCAAGGGTCATTCATGGTATGAAATCAAAGAAGAGAAAATGATGAACGTATATGTTTATATCAAGGAAAGAAATGGTAACTCATATACATGTTTTGTGGGTACTTGTTCTAGTGGCTCTTGTTGTCATAGTTGGCATATGCTTGTTGATTGGAGTAACATGTTAGTAGTGGATCCCTTTGTCATGTCTTGTACATATGCATGTGTTGCATGCCCTTCATTCACACACTAGTTCACGTCGGTCTTGAGCATGCTAGGCGATAGATATTTTCTACTTTGGCGTGATACGCCCTTATTTTTTTCCACAGGTTTTGATCCCTGTCTTGGAGGCTTGGATGCATAGAAGCATTGGAAAAGGATTTTGGAAATGAAACCTCACTTCTATCTTTATTTTATTTTAGGCTCATGGAGCTTGTAATAGAGTAGGGAAGTTGTAATGTTTTAAACTCGTACCTCTTTCTCTTTCCCCCTTAACTCTATGGTTTGTGATTGTACTTCTATTTTTAATTCATGTCTGAATTTCAAGTTCATATGTGGTTGGTAATCAATGGTGTTTACATATTTACAAATGATGTGATGATCCATTGTTGTTCACTATTTTAAATGATTTCAAAAAAAATGGTTTGAAAATTCAAGGCGTGACAACTTGGTATCAGAGCTTTCGGTTTCGAAAACTTAGGCCTTGAAGGAGACTCTTAGTCTCTATGGGTTGCATTGAGCATTATTTGCATCATCTGGCATGTGTCGTGAATGTGTAAAGCATACATTGGCATGATCCATAGGCTTGTGTGTGAGTTGTTGAGTATGCATGTGCATTGTTCCTTTCTCTGGGTGTAGCCCTGTTGATTGATTCCATTGGCTATGAAAATCCGTTGTTGATCTCGTTGAGTATCCTTCTCTTTGATTGAGCCTTGCGTTATTGGTTGAACTACCTATTCGAGCCTTGTCTTGTGCTCTGTTCTTATCGAATTCGTGATCTTTTGTAAAAATGTCTTATCGTCGTGGTAGAAGAGCGGGTCGTGGTCACCGGGGTGCGCACGCCCAGGATGCTCATAGTGAAGAGGTTAACGATAGGATGATCGGGTTGGAGGACGAGGCAACTCCTATCATTCCGGTTCCTGAGGGATTTGTGGCTCCTGGCCAATTTGCACGAGAGCTTGCGGCCATCATGGTCGAAGCTAGTCGCGGACTTGCTACTCCGCGCGAGAATGCGGGGAATCGTACTATTGAGGCGTTGCGGGAATTCAGGCGCATGGAACCTCCGAAGTTCAACGGTGAGGGCGATCCCTTGGAAGCCGATCATTGGTTGTTCAAGATAAGGTATTGGATACTCTGGAGATCGGGGAGGATAAGTTGCGGATCTCATTTGCTACGTACCAGTTGACCGGAGAGGCTAGTCAGTGGTGGAGTTCGATTCTAGAGATGTGACGTGCTCGTTTGCTTGCCAGTGGAGATGCTTATCCACAGGCTATTCTGGATCCTGTTCGTGGGATGACTTGGGTTGATTTTCAGGCTGTCTTTGAGGGGCAGTACTTCCCAGAGAGTTTTAGGGAGCAGTTACGCGAGCAGTTTGAGCGATTAGAGCAGAGGACGATGACTGTCCCAGTATGACACGCGGTTTCAGGCATTGTCACGATTTGCTACTGATCTAGTGAGTACGGAGGAGAGGAAATGCAAGCGTTTTGAAAGGGGTCTTCACCCTTCTGTTCAGCGGCTGGTGATGAGCCATCGTATCCGTGTGTTTGCCGATATGTTGACTGTGCGAGGGCTATTGAGCCGAAAAGGGAGCAACCGAGAGAGGTGAAGGTTTGGGAGCCACGTCGACAAGTTTCAAATTCGAGTTCATCATCAGGCAGTTTTAGGAGAAAGCGTCAGAGGGAGTCGTCTCGCTTTTCGAGAGGCCAGAGGTCGCAGAGTGGTGCGAGCTCAGCGAAGAGCCCGGTTGTTTGTCACTGATGCCTTCAGACGGGGCATATGTGAACAGATTGTAGAGCCTCAGCTTGTTTCAGGTGTGACCAGGTGGGTCACATGGCCAGAGATTGTCCAGGGAGAGCCGGTGATCGCAGTGAGGCAGGTTCAGTGCAGCAGCCTCGGAGTGGGCATCAGCGTCCTCATCAGTCAGGACCAGCAGCTTCAGTTCAGGCTTCGCGTACTGGCGGGGTTGTGACGCCTGCCAGACCAGCACAGCAGTTCCAGCAGAGGGGCGGTTACCACCAGGGCCCGACGACTCATGGCGGAGTTTTTGCCATCACAGCAGCTTCTCTTCCTTCCACCTCTCAGCCGCAGCCAGAGATTTCTGTTGTCCGGAGTGTGTTCCTTATCTATAATTCATGGGCTAATGTTCTTTTCGATTCCGGTGCATCGCACTCGTTCATAGTTGTATCATTCATCTATCCATTGGAGTTGGACGTGGACGTTTTGAATCCACCCTTGTTTGTGGATACTCCTGTAAGAGGTCGTGTTCGGTTGGACCGGGTTTGCAGAGATTGTGAGTTGACGCTAGAGGACCACCGTTTTACTTTCGATTTCATCGTTTTGGGTATGTCCGGGTTTGATCTTATTTTGGGGATGGATTGGTTGTCTACCTTCCATGCCAACATCGATTGTCACCGACGCCGAGTGCGGGTCTTCTCTCCTGAGGGAGTTTATTTTTATGTTTATGGCGATAGGAAAGAGTCAGTCGATTCTTGTTTCTATGATCCCAGAGACCACGATTCCATCAGTTGTTTGCTTGATGATCCTTCACGCCGTGGTGAGTTGCCTTTGGTTTTTTGTAAGTTTCCGGATGTCTTCCGGGAGGAGTTGCCGGGTTTGCCGCCTAAGCGAGAGGTGGAGTTTTCTATCGATTTGTTGCCTGGTACTTCACCCATTTCTGTACCGCCGTATCGGTTTGCACCAGCCGAGTTGCGAGAGTTAAAGTCTCAGTTGCAGGAGCTTTATGAATTGGGTTTTATTCGCCCTAGTTCTTCTCCTTGGGGTGCTCCAGCCTTGTTCGCTAAAAAGAAAGACGGGTCTTTGCGATTGTGCATTGACTATCGGAAGTTGAACCGTGTTACTGTAAAAAACAAATATCTGATGCCGAGGATCGACGATTTATTCGACCAGCTTCGTGGTTCTACTTGTTTCTCAAAGATTGATTGCGGTCCGGCTACCATCAGTTGCTTGTTCGGGCAGAAGATATTCCGAAGACAGCGTTCCGTACTCGTTATGGCCACTACGAGTTTGTTGTCATGCCATTCGGCTTAACTAATGCTCCAGCGACATTCATAGATCTTATGAACCGTATCTTTCGTATTCACCTTGATCGTTTCGTGGTAGTGTTTATTGACGATCTTCTTATTTACTATGTGTCTGAGGAGGAGCATCGTGTTCATCTTCGGGTTGTGTTGGAGTTACTGCAAGAGCATCATTTGTACGCCAAACTCAGCAAATGTGAGTTTTGGCTTCCGGAGGTGAAATTTCTTGGTCCCGTTGTATCGCAGGGAGGAGTATTGGTTGATCCTAGTAAGGTTGATGTTGTTTCTTTGTGGCCGCGTCCGCAAAGTGTGTTCGACGTTCATAGTTTTCTTGAACTTGCGGGTTATTATAGACGCTTCGTTTTGGATTTCTCACGATTGGTCGTGCCTATGACTCGTTTGACCCGAAAGTGTGTTCCGTTTGCTTGGGATGACTCGTGTGAGATGGCTTTTGAAGACCTGAAGAGGCGATTGACTTCAGCACCGATTCTTATAGTACCTGAGAGGGGAGTTGGCTACTCTGTCTTGCGATGCTTCTCACGATGGTTTGGGATGCGTTTTGATGCAAGAGGGGAAAGTCGTTGCTTATGGTTCGAGGCAGCTGAAGACTCGTGAGAGAAATTATCCGACGCATGATCTAGAGCTCGCAACTATCGTATTTGCATTGAAGATGTGGAGAAATTATCTGTATGGCGAAAAGTTTGAAGTGTTCTCGGATCACAAGAGCTTGAAGTATCTATTCACGCAGAAAGAGTTGAACTTGCGACAGAAACGGTGGATGGAGCACTTGGAGGACTATGACTTCGAGCTACATTATCATCCGGGTAAGGCTAACGTTGTGGCCGACGCGTTGAGCCGGAAATCATGTCACCTTGCTAGTCTAGTCGTGCTTGGTTGGAGGTCCATGGAGGACTGGAGTCCGTTCGTGTTGCATGCCGAGGAGGTTGGAGAGCAAGTCACGTTGTGCAATTTGTCTATTTATTCGCAGCTATCACATTGGGTTATTGAGGCACAGGACGATGATTCAGAGGTTTCGGAGTTTCGAGCAAAGTTTCTTAGCAGAGATGTGCGTCATGGATAAATGATCCATGCCGATACCAGTTTGCATTTTTGTGGCCGATTGTTTGTTCCTTCGTCTTGCCGTGGAGGTATTGTGCACGAGTTTCATCATTCGCCGTTAGCCGTTCATCCAGGAGATACGAAGATGTATCACGATCTCAGACGTCAGTTTTGGTGGCCGGGAATGAAAAGAGATGTAGCCGTGTTCGTCTCCAAATACCTTACTTGCCAGCAAGTGAAGGCCGAGCATCAGCGCCCAGTCAGTTTGCTTCAACTGTTGCCTATTGCTGAGTGGAAATGGGAGCACGTGACGATGGATTTTGCTTCGGGTTTTCCTATATCGCCGGGTGGTCAGGACGCTATTTGGATCATTGTTGACCGTTTGACGAAGACCGCTCATTTCCTACCGATTCGGGTTGCTCAGTCTGTCGATTCTTTGAGCCGGTTGTATATTCGGGAGATCGTTCGACTTCACGGAGTTCCATCTTCTATCGTATTCGACAGGGATCTCCGATTCACTTCACACTTTTGGCGCAGTTTGCAGGCTTCTCTTGGTTCGAAGCTTATGTTCAGTACCGCTTTCTACCCTCAGACTGACGGTCAGTCAGAGCGCACGATACATATTTTGGAGGATATGTTGCGAGCTTGCGTATTGGACTTTCATGGAAGTTGGGTAGACCATTTGTCGTTGATCGAGTTCGCTTACAACAACAGTTTTTATTCGAGTATTGGTATGGCACCTTTCGAGGCTTTGTACGGTAGACCATGTCGTTCCCCCGTTTGTTGGTTAGACGTTGGTGAGTCCGCTATTGTTGGGCCGGAGATGATGCAGCAGATTACCGAGCAGATTAAGACGATACGCCAGAGATTACTTACCGTCCAGAGTCGCTACAAGAGTTATGCCGATAGACGTCGTACTCCTTTGTCGTTCGAGGTTGGTGACCATGTGTTTCTTAAAGTTTTGCCTCGTCGTGGCATTTCGCGTTTTAGGAAATATGGAAAGTTGACGCTGCGTTTCATTGGGCCGTTTGATATCATTGAAAAGATTAGGGAAGTCGCATACCGACTTGCTTTGTCGTCGAATATTTCCAACATTCACGACGTTTTTCATATTTCTATGTTGCGTAAGTATGAGCCGGATCTGTCGCATGTTATCGATTTGTCAAATGTAGAGCTGGAAGCCGACATGTCTTACGAAGAAAGGCCTATAAGCATTCTTGATTCACGAGAGCAAGTGCTACGTGGGAAAACAATCCCTTTGCTGAAGGTTTTGTGGAGCAACCATGATACGGAAGAGGCGACGTGGGAGCGAGAATACGAGATTCGTAGCAAGTATCCGGATTTATTTTGATTTACGTTTGTTCGAGTCGAGCTTGTATTCTCTTTTGTGCTCATACTATAAAAAATTTCGAGGACGAAATCCTTTTAAGGTGGTTGAGATGTAACGACTCGTATTTTATAAAATATTTTCGGAATTTAATTCGTCCTTTTTAATTAAATTTGGAATCTTGATTTAAATTTTCATCTTAAAATCTTATCGCGATTTAAGGTGGTTGACCCTAGAATATGATAGAGAATTCAATTACGAATCCAACGAGACTGAAATCGTCTCAATCGGAGACCGGGGGAAGAAGTTACACATTTTCAAAGTTTTTTTAGAAATATCAAGGCGTCGACCGGTACACTGGTAATCGGTCGACCGGTCGGGATAGATCAGTGGGCGTTTTAAATAGGCCGCGATCGGTACACCGACACCCTGCCGACCAGTCGCGAGAAGTCAGAGGAGTCCTCCGAATGGGCTCGACCGGTCAAGGCATTTCTGCCAACCGGTCGGGAAGGCTATTTTTCGTGTTGAATGGTTGCCATTAAGGGTGTTTTTGGAATTTCAAGTGTGAGGGTATATAGGGCTAAGGGGAGTTCAAACTCCTCCCTTCTTCTTCATTTTGGGAACCCTATTTCTCACTCTAACTCTATCTCTCTCTCTACCTCCATAGCCACCCTCCCTCTTCTCTCTAAATTTCCATGGCCATCCAAGGCTCCGGTGAAGAAACGCCAAGAAGAAACGACGTTCCTTGCGTCGAGAGCTATCCGGTGAGCTCCATAGTTCGTCCATCCGCCAAATTTCGAGTTGCTAGGATTTTTGGAAAAGCTCTTTGAGGTAGGATATGTCTATTTCTTAGCTTGTTTTTTATTGTGCTCTCTCCATCTCCCCTTGTGAAAGTATTCAATTTCGTAAATTTCATGCCTAGAATTGAACTCGAAAAATTTGTCTAGGGTTTGGGTGTGGTTCATGAAGTTGGTTGAGGAATTGTGTATCTCATGTAGGTAATTGCATATCCTTGGGCTCAATTTCATGTTTGAGCATTTTGGGTGAAAACCCCAAATTTGGGAAACCCCTAACTTTCATAAATTAGGGCTTTTGGTGAATTCGTTGTCTCATGATAGAATTGAGTGGGTATTCATGCAATTGAACATGATTCATGTAGATTTGATGTATTGGGCACATTGGTTATATGTGGAAAATCATGGGATTGCATGTGCGGTTAATTATTGTATCATTGAGTCGTGCATGGAATTAATTGAAATCAATGGCATTGGTATGGAATTTACTAGCTATGGCTAGGGACGATAACATGATTGACTCAATGAACATGACACGGTGACTTACACGAATGATACGATTGACTAGCATTGGCTAGGTGACGTAACGATAGGGATTTGATCTATATGGTAAACGGAAACGGACTTATGACGGGGTTTCCGGGATGGTCGCGACATCCACGACATTGTGCACAATGGGGGTACCTTGGCCCTGCCAGCGATTACTTGGGGAACGACGGAAAGGATGGTTAGTGGGTTGGCCGCCTACCAAACTAATCCTACCCTACCACTCGTTACATGACACAACGACACGTTGGACTAGGATAGTCTGTAGTGGACTTATGATGGGATTCCATGGCGTATCCACAATTACGAAACATGATGGTTGAACAATTTGAATGACTTGGGGTGGACTTATGACGGGATCCCAAGGGTCATTCATGGTATGAAATCAAAGAAGAGAAAATGATGAACGTATATGTTTATATCAAGGAAAGAAATGGTAACTCATATGCATGTTTTGTGGGCACTTGTTCTAGTGGCTCTTGTTGTCATAGTTGGCATATGTTTGTTGATTGGAGTAACATGGTAGTAGTGGATCGTAGTTATGTCTTGTACATATGCATGTGTTGCATGCCCTTCATTTACACACTAGTTCACGCCGGTCTTGAGCATGCTAGGCGATAGACATTTTCTACTTTGGCGTGATATGTCCTTATTTTTTTCCATATGTTTTGATCCCTCTCTTGGAGGCTTGGATGCATAGAAGCATTGGAAAAGGATTTTGGAAATGAAGCCCCACTTCTATCTTTATTTTATTTTAGGCTCATGGAGCTTGTAATAGAGTAGGGAAGTTGTGATGTTTTAAACTCGTACCTCTTTCTCTTTCCCCCTTAACTCTAGTTTGTGATTGTACTTCTATTTTTAATTCATGTCTGGATTTCAAGTTCATATGTGGTTGGTAATCAATGGTGTTTAGATATTTACAAATGATGTGATGATCCATTGTTGTTCACTATTTTAAATGATTTCAAAAAAAAATTGGTTTGAAAATTCGGGGCGTGACAATGTCTCTAGGCACTTTAGCATATATATTTTCTAAGTCTATAAAAACCATGTGAATATTCTTCTTTTTCTCTCTGTATTTTCAACTAATCTTCTTAACAAGTATATTCCCTCAATTGTTGACCTACCCGACATAAACCCAGATTGATTCTCTGATACTGTTGTCAGCATTCTTAGTTGATACTCAATAACTTTTTCCTACAGTTTCAATGTATGACTCATCAATTTAATAAATTATAGTTGTTGCAGCTCTGAATCTCTCTTTTATTCTTATATATTGGTAATAGAGTACTCTTTCTACACTCATTAGACATACTTATAATCAAAATAATCTTATTGAAAAGTTTTGTCAACCACATCACTCCTTTGTCCCCAAGGCTCTTCCATACCTCAATAGGGAAGCCAATTAGTACTAAAGCCTTGCCTAATTTCATTCTTCTCAATGCGTTTATCAATTCATACTTTTGTACCCAAAAATAAAACATATACTCTTGACTCATCAATTTAATACCTTATACTTGTTGCAGCTCTGAATATCGCTTTTATTCTTATATATTGGTACTAGAGTACTCTTTCTACACTCATTAGGCATACTTATAATCAGAATAATCTTATTGAAGAGTTTTGTCAACCACATCACTCATCTGTCCCCAAGGCTCTTCTATGCCTCAATAGGGAAGCCAACTGGTCCTAAAGCCTTGCCTAATTTCATTCT
>NMUG010007510.1:0-12041 GCA_002855965.1 Monotropa hypopitys
AATCAATAACCTTAGAAAGGTATTACTGAAATTTGAACTTTGAAAAATTATCAGTAACCGTATAAAGGTGTTACCGAAAATTTGAATTTTGAATTTGAACACTAATCGTAGGAAAATATTATTAAAATTTAAACTTTAAAATTTAATCAGTAACCGTAGAAAGGTATTACTGAAATTTAAACTTTGAAAATGACCAGTAACCGTAGAAAGGTGTTACCAAAAATTTAAAATTTGAATTTGAACAGTAATCGTAGGGAGATATTATTGAATTTTGAACTTTGAAAATTATCAGTAACTATAGAAAGGTATTACCGAATGTTGATACCGAAATTTTGACTAAGCCCTTACAGATTCAGAAATCAGCAAAACGGTCTTTTCAAAGATCAATACGCACATCCGGAATGTTCGGACTTCTCGCGAATAACATCGACGTTATCTAAAAAAATTCAAAACAATGAGCCAGCAACGGTAAAGTGTTAAGGAACATTTATCCGTCTCAGAATTTAAAGCCGATGCACCAGTCGAGACAAATTTCCAACGGACGGCACTAAAACCGCATCCGAATAAGCAGAATATTCGGGAATGAGAAAAATCCCGCATGCACAACCAAAATTTTGTTTCCAAATGGAATGTTGAAGGTAAATCAATTACTGAGAAGCTGTTACAAAAACTAAATATGTCTGATCCAGAATCGGGATTTAGTTGAGGATAAACGTTAATACGTTTGGTTTTCCCTGCAGCTGTCCAATAGCCCCGGAAATCAGTGAACGAATTTTGCACGGACCTTATCTTTAAAGTCTGCCATTCCTAGCAGAACATATTTTCCAAGAGCTGAGCAATCCAGAAGGTGCACCTACCGCTTCTCACTTTATCCACGACATCGGCCCCCGATTGTCAAGTTTTCTCGGGAACAAGAAGAATCCCCCACAAGCAACCGAAATTCTATTTCTGAATGGAAACTCGAAGACGTCTAATTACAGATAGGACAGTGTAAAGACTGAATCCATCTGATCCAAAATCGGAATTTAGTTAAGGATAAACGTCAATCCGTTCGTTTTTCTCTCCAGCTGTCCAATAGTCCCGGAAATCAGTGAATGAATTTTGCACGGACCTTATCTTCAAAGTCCGATATTCCCTGCAGAACAGATTTTCCGGAAGTTGAGCAACCCAAGAGGTGCACCCATCGCTTCTCTCTTTGTTCAAAGCAACGGAGCCGAATTTCAGGATTTCCCCGAGAAATGTCCTGTTCAAGCCCAGGACATTTTCTATATTCGCGATCCAACACAACGATCACGGATATCAAATTTAAATTGTCAAAGTCAGAGTTTGTCAAGAGGTCGGCCAAGCGCAAACAGAAGCTTCGGACCAAGATTCAGAACTCCAGGATACTTTTTCAAATTTTTAGATATTTTATTTAATTTCTATTTAATTTTGCAAAGAAGATAATATCAAAACGACCTAGGAAGTTTCCTAAAATATTCCAGCCAGCTCATGGCCCGCGTGCCATGCAATTGGCCCAAAATATCTCAATGTCGCAACTATAGTTGCGACATTAACCTATTATAAATAGGACCTCACCACAACAACAATCCAGACCTTGAAAATACCTTGCAACCTCCAAACACCATTATACATCCAAACACTCAACTACTCTTCAAACCAAAAATCTCCGGGTCCTAAACCTAAGCCTTTTTCATCCGCATCTTTACGAAGTATCCGAACCCCTGTTTATTTTCTTTTGGTAAATATCGTTTTGTCTCTTACATTCTTCGGAGACTCTTGATAGTCTTCTAATTTATAGTTCGGCATTAGTCAGTCGGCCACGTCCGATACTATGCCTTACTATACTTTAAAGAAGATATCTACAGAAGTCGTCTCCTTGAATTGTACAGATACATTAATACAATTTGTCGTTATTTTTAATACTTGTCTCTTTTGCTTTTGAACAAATATCTGTTAAAGAATTTGTTACTTTATAAATTTCTCCTTGTTAGAATTCGACACATGATTGGCTATGCCGGCTCCGATGTCGCGTACGAGAAGAACATAAAAACATCTTCGTCCTAAAAATACAATTACCGCTTACATTTTCATTTCTATAGCCCAACCTTGTCGGTACGCTATATACTTGCCGTCTAGCTCGGAATATATCCAGCTCGGTTTATATTAATATGTATTGTCGTCTAGCTCAGATTATATCCAGTTCGGTTTATATATATGATATCTTATACCCTTGTCCATGCATACGTATATATATTCTATCTCTCTTTAGCGATTCACATTCGCTTTCCCTAAAACACTTTTAAATAAAATAAAATTCCTATATTCGTACTCTAGAGTGAAAGCTTGCAGTACCTACTAGACTCGGATTAAAGGAATGCCTTGTGACTCGGCCCCATCCGGAGCACTCGATATTCTATGGGATTTTTCACACTTAATGAAAATAACTGCCCTCCCCATTTTTTAAAATACAATCGAAGCTCTGTCCGACTTAAAAATATTCAAAACACTTTATAAAATAAAAATCAAATTTCTTTATCCGTACTCTGAAGTGAAAGTTTGCAGTAGCTATCAGACTCGGATTAAAAGAATGCCTTATGACTCGGATCCGTCCGGAGCATTTGATATTCTGTAGAATTTTCATATTAAAAAGCAAACACTTTATAAAAATTCCTTCGCGGTCGAAGTTCTGTCCGACCCAAAAGCATAAAAATCATTTTCGCGGTCGAAGCTCTGTCCGACCCCAAAATAGAAAAATCGTTTTTCATAGTCAAAGTTCTGTTCGACTGAAACATTAAAAACACTTTCAAAACCAAAAACCAAGTTCTTCGATCCGTATTCTGAAGTGAAAGCTTGCAGTAGCTATCAGACTTGGATTAAAAGAATGCTTTATGACCCGGGTTATGCCAAATCATTTAAAATTCTTTGGAACTTCCAAACAAAATAAATAAATCAATAAAACAAATAAAATGATTCAAAACCGGTCGAAGTTCTGCCCGACCGTAAAATACAAAATCACTTTTAAAACTTAGTCGGAATTCTGTCTGACTGTAGAAAATCATTTTCAGCCGAAGATTCTGTTTGGCTCAAACTTATTTCCAAAACACAATCGAAGTCTTGTCCAAGCGCAAGCTCCTACGCCGCAATCATTCGCCAGAAACAGGGATGCCTATTCCCCCTCATCTCCAAACCCGTCCCAAAGCCATGACGGGCCATTCCACACACATTCACCATATCAGAAGCCCCCTATCACTCGATGCAAAGACAGCATCCCAGGCCACGCAAGGTCTCCCTTCTGGGTCTAGCAAGAGGCCCGCCACAAAATAGGAGCTTCATTCCATTAACAATACCAATGACCGAGGTGTTGTCCTTTCTGAGCTCTTCAGGGCACCTGGACCCCGTTCCTTCACGCCCTTTACCAAACCCTCTCCCCCTGCATTTTCGGACTGATCAGCGATGCGCCTTTCACTCCAATCAAATGGGCCATACCGTCGAAAACTACAGGACCCTCAAACATAAGATGCAAGACCTTATTGATGCCGGGATCATAACCTCGGTAGAGGCCAACACACCCTCAGATGCTGCAACAGCAAGCCCGAGTCTCGAAGACTTCTCGTTCATGGCCACATCCAAAAACGAATAAGGAGATCTCGAGGAGGATTTACTCGAATGACCGGCATGTTACAAACCGCCATCATCAATCCTCCATCACCAAAAACTAGACGGTTTGCCCCGTCCCTCAAGCCTGTATCTCCCGGTAAACCGCGATAACTTATGCATACTGTTTATTTTTATGTTTCATTTTCTATTACGGAATGTTAATAAACTATACATTTGTATAATATATGTTCTTCTACCTTGTTACATCTGAATGTCAAGAAAAAGTTTCATATATTCTGCGCATTTATCTTCTCTGCTAAGTTAACAAATAAAGAACAAAACTAATTTTTCAAAAACCAAACGTTCATCCTTTCAAACAGAAAATGATCGAACAAAATTAAGCACGTCAAGTGTATAAATGCAAAGACAAATCAGATTAGGATCCAATCAGAAGCTGACAAGAAAACACGAAGAAATGAAGGCTCCGATCCCAAATCCTAACGAAGATCCATCTCACCTATACCCCTAAAACCTACAAAACGGTTACCAAACATTCACAAAAACTTCTACTGGGGTAACACCGTATTCCCTAGTCTACGGCTATGAAGTCGTCCTCACTCCTAAAATACAAATCATGTCGCTCTATATCATAATGGAGTCCGCAATGGAAGATATAGAATGGGTCGGGGGGCGACATGATCAGTTGGCCCTCCTAGATGAAAAGAGACTAGCAGCAGTTTATCATTCACAATGCTATCAGAGGAGAATCGCAAAAAGCTTCAACAAACAGGTACGGCCACGAGTCTTTCAGCAAGGCGACCTGGTTTTGAAGCGGATTCTTCCCGTTCAAGAAGAGGCAAAAGAGAAGTTCTCCCCCAACTATCAAGGGCCCTTCATAGTGGCCAAGGTGCTATCAGGTGGAGCTGTTATCCTTGCAGAAATGGATGGTCTCGAGTTCCCCCTCCCCCTCAACACAGATATGCTCAAGTTCTACTATGTCTGATTTGTAGCAGCTTTTCTAAATTCCATGATTAAATTTTAAATTTCTATAAAGACATCATCTTCTCACTAAAGATCCAATGCAATTTGAGTATAGTAGCATTTCCACTCCTTCTTTCAAGGCTTCAACCATAATTTTCTTTTCTCCTCTTATCTGAAAAGAGCGAAAAAAAATTACCATCATCACGTCTATCCGATGATCAAAAGAAACACAAATCGCTACCCCTTACACAAACAAAAATGAGGATTCTACAAAAGATCTCTCCTTCTTTTCTTTTTGAATTCTTCAGCCTCTCCTCATAATGGAAGTGCTCACATTTATTCAAAACATCAGAGCTTAGTTGAGAAGTCTATGTCTTGGCGAAGTTTAAAGTCTTGATCATTGTCAAAAAAAAATTATCCAGTATATTTAAAACCTAAGAAGGAAAACTATGGCAAAAATGGGAAAGCCCAGCATGGTTAAAACCCGAAAGGGGATCTTAGCAAAACAAATAGGGACAAATCCTGTGTAGTCAAAACCCGTGAGGGGGCTACAGCAAAAATGGATCAATCCAGTACAGTTAAGACCCGAGAGGGAACCGTAGCAAAATCGGAACAAAAACAAAACGCATCCAGCGTAATCATCACCCGAAAGGGAGTTACGGCAAAAATAGATAAAGAAAAAGCCAACAAAACACACACATAAGATCATTCTCTAGAACCAGCTAAACCAATAGAATATGTCCGAACAGCGGTGAAGTCAGAACAAACGTCTGCACAACAATCGGCCTTCCGAAGAAACAGTTTCTTTGAAGATTCAGTTCGATTCATCCTAGCGGTCTACCACTTCATCTGTTAAAAATTACAAAATCATTTTCAAAGAAAGGATGAACCTAGGTTTCTGCCTTCGATTAATCGGTCGGGCCTTATTCACAAAATTATTCGGGTTGATCAACTTAAATTGAGTATCAATCTTATTTATCAGAGAAGCATACATGTTTGAGAATATATTTGCTTATTTGATAAAGATTACAAATAGTATAAATATATTCATACATCAGAACAATACATCAACATTCTTTACAGAAATAGAAACATAGAATACAAATATGCTAACTATTGCAGGCCTCTCCGTGAGAACGCGTCCAGCAAGCCCAGCAAAGCCTGGCAAACCTCTCTATATCGGGTAGTCAACATGGTACCAGTCATGGTGCCTGATCTGTCCACATCCAATAAACAGCAGAGCATCCGTACCAATATATGCAGCTGAGCCATATCTGGATAACCGCCCGGGAACAAATACTCCATAGAGACAAAACTAGATCGTCATCCCTCTACATCCTAGAAATGAAACCCTCTCTCTCTAGCCAAACGTTAACAAGCAACACGCAGCCTAACGTGTGATCTCCGGACTTCATCAAGTGATCTATTATATGATCCAGTCAGGGTGTCAAAATCCTCCTGCAGCCGATCTCTCTCATCGCCAAGATCACAAATCCAGTCATATGACTCATAAACTAACTGATCGAGATCCGCCAACTCGCGCAACAGTCTGTTGATCTCCTCTAACTGAGTCTCATGCCACTGAGTTGCACGTTGCAATGAATCCTCTAAACCAGCTATTGTACTGGTCGAACTGGCCGAAGCTCTCGTATCTGTAAGGTCTCGCTGCAAACTACTCGTAGCAACCTCCATATTAGATAACTGCTGGGACTAGTGATCGACGTCTCTCCGTAGAGAATCTCGCTCCCTAGTAACAAAATGGGTCTGTCGAACAGTCTTATCTCTCTCACCAGTCATCTGCGCATGCCAAGAATGTGAATGTATCATCTCTAAGGTGTAGCTCGAAGTCTGCAACGCTAAGTATGATGACCACTGCGGTAATAGAAAAGTATCCAAGTGAACCGAGAAAGTGGCCACTATGCCAGTCTGACGATCAATCTCCCCGGTAACCCAGTACAGATATGAATCCGAAACACTGGGACTATCACTGGTTTGAATAGACAAAATTAAAATCCGATGAGCCCACAAAGCAGAAGCCTCTCCAATCAGCGGATGAGCCATATCATTAGCAAAGTCAAAATGATACCTACTACCATCGAATAGCAAAGAAGAAGTCGGGACATCCTGGTAAAGCCCAAACTGTCTGAGGACGCGGCATCCATAATACGGCACCACGCCATACAACCCAACAAGAGGCAGAAAGGACAAACCTAGCCCATGTACAGTCACTGCATGCTCCATAGCACTGAAAATGCTGAGGTCCCAAACAATGGTATCCGGTATAATGCTTGATAAATGCACCTAGAGGGGGGTGAATAGGTGTTTGCAGTAATATTGCCTTTTTAAAACCTTTTAGATTTTCTTTGAAAATACTTTACTTATAATAAGTTATAAGACAGAGAAAGCAAATGCGTGTCAGAAATATAAATACCAAGATAGCATAAGTAAAGTAAACAGAGAGGAGGTGAGAAACAAAGAGAAGTGACACGGGGATTTTTATAGTGGTTCAGCCAATCGCCTACTCCACTCTTCGGGGTGGTTCCATTCTTGGAGCACCCCGGTATCCACTATGTAATCACTTTACAAAGAGTTAAACGCAAAACTCTCTTCCTAGCCTAACTCCTGCTGACTAGGGCAACCTCTCTCTATAGAGTAAATGCAAACTCTATCTTCCCGATTCCCCTTGGGCCGAGGTACTCACACTCAGGCTACACGCAGAGCCTGACCGTACTAAACGCAAAGTACAGGTTTCAAGGTCAGTCTCGACTCTGACTGTGCCTCGCAAGACACAGATTTGCAGGACTACCGCACGTCCTGACTACACCCGTGAAGGCATAGATTTATTTGGGAACAACTGTAAAGGTCTGAAAGAAAAGTCTGGTGCCAATACACACTAAGAACTCTACCCGAGGGCTTTTGGCCCTTTCCCAACTGAAAGACTACACAGTGGATATAATCTCAAATCTCACCGGGGTAGGTATTTTTGCTCGTGCTACAGTGTACGGCTGAAAAGATATAAACACAAGTGATGTGCTACAGTCAAAACACACCCCCTGTCAAAGCACTCTCAATAAATAGTAAATCAACGCTCAATAGAGTGCTTATGAGTAGTACGGTGAAGTACTCTCTAGCCTCTCAAGGTAGTATCAAGTGGGATACTCCTTGGAAAAGTAGATCCTATCTAATACAGATTACAACTGAAATAGTACAAAGATAGGATATAAAGAATGAAGGCTAAGGCAACTAAACGACGTCTTGGCCCAATAGTGTTGATGATGAAGATCCTGGCTCAAACTCCTTACGCTTCTCAAGCTATCCTCCTTTGAATGATCTCCTTCACTGAAAGTACAAGGTAGGATGCAAACTGGATCCTTGGTTAAATCATGTTTTCCTAACTGCACATATAACAACTCATTAAACGTATCGAATGGCAGTAATAAATATAACCGTGAAAGCTCAATGTAATCAACAGCCCTGAATATGATATGCCAAGTGTAAGCTCAAGGGAACTAATTATACCACATACAAAAGTCCAAACTGTAAATATAGTGACTGCAACAATTATAACTCTGAGCAAGTATATTCCAAGTGAAGCGTAGGAGATATATCAAGATATGCAAATCAGTCCATTATCTATCTTTTAGCACATGAAGTTTGGATGTATCGTTTAGGCACTAATGTGGTTATAATCTTAGGCATGTGAGTCTGATTGTATCATTTGGGCACAAGTAAGATGTTCATATTTTTGAGCATAAGAGGCAACATGAAATGTATTCATACTTTAAGCATCGGGGGCATCAATAAGGATATTCTTCATTTAAGCTTTGGGGGCAATCATGCATGTGTAGGGGAGCGATACAAAGAGTTTTCTTATCTTTAAGCATGTGAGGTTCACTTACAACTTATGCTAAAAATATTCTAACCATGAAGCACATGTGCGACAAACAAATCTCTATGGCATGTCAAATGATCTCAAGTAAAGATGTACCAGTGAAAGCTTGTGAGATAACGATAAAGTTCAATACATGCCAAGATTGTTTTTCTCAAGATTACACCATACACTCTTTAAAATGTTTTACTTAAACAAGTTTATGAGGTGGTGATTTCTAAGTCAAGTTTTATATTTGTTTTTCCAACAAAGTATTCTAAGGCCTACACCTAGAACTATTCAATATCCAAGTCTAATCAAAGTAAGACTACAAAACTTGACAAGAATGGAAATTCTCAAACAATAGATGGGCCTAATCTAGATATGAACGTGTGAGCATGAAGATGACCAAGTGTAGCACAATGAGTTTGTTCAATACACACACTGGTGAGGTTCTCAAGTGCTAAGGCATTTTATCAAACAGTTTGTGAGCATTGTTTTAAAAACCATTCTTCATCTGGATTTGTTTTTTCAATAGCCACACAAACAATATTCATAGAAGCAAGGATATCAAATAAGTGTTTTGTGATTAACTTACTCAACTGCACACAAGAAAACAATTGCTCAGCTATGGGGCTACTCTCTGCAGCAGACTTCCTCTCGACAGCCCCCTTTGTTTTAAATATCAGGAGATCCTTTCCCTTGGCCCTCTCGGTTCCCCACAGTTGCACCCGTATGGGCTGTTATGCCTTTGCCCCAGCTCCTTACTCGACTGCTCTCCCTCAACTCTCGGGTCCCTCTCCTGCTCTTGGCTCCCTAATAGCTCTCTCCTTCAACTGCTCTCCCTCACTCTCGGGCTCCCCCTATCTCTTCCCTACTTCTGCTCTGTCCCACGCCTTTCACTCTAATCCCCCACTCTCCCTTTGCACTGCTGACCCACATATATGTATATCAGTAGATCCCATATGTAACTTGTGATTTTTTAAGGCCTTGGGTTTTGGAGCTCAACGGAAATGTGTTCAGACCTTTTTTCAATTGACAAACAATACTTTTGAATTACTTACCCAACTCATGAAAGAACAAATCTGTAACATTTTTTTGTCTCAGAACAATGTTTGCCGAAAATGGCAATTGTTGGGAATACCTCAGAAATGATTTGGACTACACAACTTTTGCTTTTCAAATTTTAACTCAAATGAATTGTGTAAATTAATTTATATAAGACCAATTTAAACTTTTATGCATCAAATCGATTAAACCCAATTTTGAGATTTCCTCGATCTGCGCGACCGGCAGATGCACCGGAAAATGCACTGGTGGATCAGGTCTCTGCGCCGGTCTCTGCGCCGGTCCTTAGGCCGGTGTGTAGCAGACTTGAATTTTTGGTTTCTTCTTCATTGAATACATGGTCTACTGGGAATTGAAATTCATACATCCGGGAATCGAGTTTTGGGTAGGTTTGTTTTACCAAAAATTAGACTTTATTCGCCCGGAAGTCCATTCAATAAAAACACTTAGAGTACTAGTCATTCTAGACTTGGTTTGCATAGTCACTTCAATTTAGTTTTAAGTCTAAAGCACGCAATTTTAATTTTTGATTCATTCATTTTTCTATCCCAAGACATGCATCCTAGACATATCCATTTGACGCTTAAGCCATCATCAAAACACAACCCTATCAATTATATTCAAAGCCATAATCCAAGCATCCAACTGCTGAGGGATGCGCAGTAAATCAACAATCTGTTCAATCAAAAACTGCAAGGGTATATCAGAGAACCATTGAGGGTGGGATGAATGACTCTTGAACACATGGGCGAAAAGCCAAGCATACAGCAACTCAACACCGCTACAGATGCGGGAATCATGAGACAGCAGATACAGGGTCAGTCCTCTAAATGTCTCCGCTAAAATCGCTGGTATGATAGTCTGTCCCTCGATCACAGCATCAACCCAGAAAACCACACGCAGATCTAGCCGCCCATCATATCTCGGGAAGAACAACTCTGCCAACAATACAAACGCAAAGGCACATATACGTCTACGGGAATCTGCACCACTATCAGGCAGTCGGGCAAAATCAGCCTCCCGCAGATCGTAGTAGCCCTCATCGCCAAATAGACTCCATAGAAAATCGGGGCGCACAGTCGGAATCTCGTCAATGTCACCAGAAATCAGTGAAGTCTTCTTCAGACCTATCAAAGCGCAGAAAGCGGTCCGGGCATTCCGAGCTGGGAATATACGGGCCACAGTCTCTAGGGAAGGCTGCATCCTCAGAACAAACTGATACTCCTCCAACGTGGGAGTCATCTCATGATAGCCAAAATGAACAGACTCAGAGTCGGTATCCAATACCTCACAATAGCAAGTAGAAAGTCTGGGGCGACGTGAACGGTCAAAAGGCTAGCCACCTCGCCAAACAACTGCTCAAACATAAGCCGTTCAGCTAGGGTAAAAGACACCCACCAAGCAACCAGGAGTGCAACAAACGCAGGTGCAAACGACACTTCTCCTGCAAAGGAAAAACAGAGATCAGTATCTTTTTTTACATATCTATGTTATACAAGACAATAGACTAAGAAATAAATAAGTACAACAGAAAAAGACAGATTAAAATGGATACATTGCATACAAAATGTTCTCTATTACAAAAAAAGAAAGGGATAACTGCACAGAGTGTCCTATTACAACAGAAGAACGAAAAGGGCTAACTACACAGAGTGTCCTGCTGAAAAAAAAACTCAATACTATGCTATCAAACTGCAATGAAAAAAAACTCTATCTCTGCTGCAGGTAAATTAGATATCCCTGCTCCTGCTGTCATCTCACCATCCTCGGTGTTTCCTGTCAACTGAACCTCTAGGGGGGTCTGGGGCAGCCTGAAATAGAAAGAAAAATCAATCAGAAAAGAAAATAGGTCTACAGTGATCTACAAGTAAAGATAGAAAGAAAATAAACTGCTATGTTTACGTACCTCATCTGGGAGAAACTGATGGCCTGGTGGCGCTCCTCCATGTTCATCCCTCTACTGCTGGAAATCCTGATAGAGTCTCTACTGCTCCTCCTCTGAAATAGGCTGGGAAGTCTGGACTCTGTGATTAGCACCCCTAATCATCTGAAAGAAGCGCTCATGCTCAGTGCCGACCGAACGTCCTCCCCGAACCTGTGTCGTAGTGGTGAAGCGGCCAATGGATACACTCCGAAACCAAACAGTGTAGTCCCCCTCCATCATGGACCCAGCAACGTCCCTATCTTCCACAGTCGGAGACCAAGCCTGTCCAAAAGTAGCAGTAAACGGGCATCTGGGGATCCGCACCTCTCTCGTCATCTAGCGCAAACAGTATTCAACTTCAGTACTTAATTTTTAATTTTCAGTTTTCAGTTTTATTAAATAGGCCCTAAATGTGTCGCCCGAGCTTCATACTTGCAAGGAAAATTATATTGCTACAGATTTGGCAGTGCATGCGTAGAAAATTTGATTTCAGTGTTTTTTTATAATATTATATTATTATGTAAAAAACTGCTCAATCGGATAATATATAAAATTTCATTAATCATTTGAAATTTTATCCTGTAAAATTATTTAACACTA
>NMUG010007511.1:0-12037 GCA_002855965.1 Monotropa hypopitys
TAACAATTATGACGAATATCTTTCAAACTTAACAGATTTCTTTTGGATCTGTTAGAATACAAAGTATCATCAGTACATATTTTTGTTTTATTAGGTAATATAATATTCTCTTTATCAAAGCCTTTAATTAGGTCTGCAGGACCAGATATTGTATTGACATTTACTTTGCTTATTTTTTGATGCACAGAATATTTTGTATCTTTTAGGATAGTATGTGTTGTTGCATTGTCTGCCAGATAGATATCTTCAAATATCATCCTTGAATTAATTATTGCATCAAGATCTATGCCACTTTAACACACATAAAATGAGATTTATTCAAAAATATATTGTACATGACAAATATAAGAAAAATCGAAACAAACTTATAACAAGTCACTTCTTATCTATTTGGGCATTCCCGTCATTAAATAAGAAGTCAATTTTTTGTCTATAAGATAATCAGCAACATCAAGATGATTATTATTAGATGACTCAGGCTGATCCATAAGGTTCCTTTCAATATCTTTTATCTTATTTTTTATTGATGCTTGATAAATATCCACTAAATGCATGGGCATATGACAGGTACGTGACCAGTGTCCTTTCGCACTACATCTATAGCAGGGGTCTTCATGAATCTTGATAGGTTTATTGTGTAAACACTTTCCCTTGTCATTTGAAGCTTCAAGCTTGCACCACTTTAGGGAGTATGACTTGTTCTTTACATTTAGTTTTTGTATATACCCTCCATGGATTTGATGGTTATTTCTGCCATATCTTTTTCCACTGCCACGACTACGACTTTTAAATGAGACTTTGTTCGCTTCAGAGAATTGTCCTTTAAATAAGGGCTTGTTTGCTTCGGAATAAAATCCATTGGCTATTATTCTATTTGCTTCAAGAAATGGTGTGGAACTGATTGAACAAGATTGATGATTTTTTAATAAAAGTTTATTATTTTGTTCAGTAACAAGAAGACATTGAATTAATTCAGAATACTTTTTAAAATGATACTCTCTATATTACTGCTATAAGAGCATATTATAGCCATAAAAAGTTTAAAATAATTTTTCGAGCATGTCTTCTTCAATAATTTTTTCTCCACATAATTGTAAAATAGTAAGAGGTTTGAATAAAGAATTATATTCTTTAACAGTTTTGAAATCTTGCAACCTCAAGTGCAACCATTTATAACGAGCTTTTGATAGAAAATAGTCTTTTGGTGTTCAAATCTCTCTTTCAAACTGTTCTATAATTCAAGTGGATTTTTTTTCGTGAGGTATTCACTTTTTAATTCTTCATGAAGATGATGGTGAATAAAAATCATTGTCATTGTACGATTGAGACGACCCATCCCGAGCGATAGTTCGGGACCTTTAAAAGATTCAATCAAGGGTGTCAGTGCCAACATGGCAAGGCTAATAGCTTTAATTTGGTATTTTACTCCCCTAATGTTCATTTATCATAAGTTTAGGGGTATGAGTGAAAGATGTGATATGTTGTATCCTTAATGTGCAATATAGCATTAGTTTAGGGTCTAATTTGAGGGATGGGGAAAGTCAAAATTCATTATAGACTGTAGATATATGATATGATAGTTGAATGAAGCCTTTTAGGGGTCTAGATTCATTCTTGGGGGTGTTGGAAAAAACCATGACCCTTGGTTTCCATCTCATGAGCTTTTAAAGCATATTGAGTCATTATTTGGTCAATTCTTCACTTATCCTTCCCCATGCACGACACATCCTCTTTGTACCTCTAAAATATCATTCTTAGAGCCTAAGGAGGAAAGGGAAGAAGGTAGATCGAAGAGGAACTGAAGGAAACGCCGCATAGAAACCCAAACTGTATAGTGGGTACGTGTGACTTCCTTGGAGAATCACTCCATCAAGGTAACCACCATTTCTTCCACCTTATTTCTGTAAATTAGAGACCCTCTTAGCCAAGGGTCGACCTTGTGTTCATGGGATCACAAGGTATGGGTATTAGGACACCCGAAACCGCAAATATTTTTGTGAAACAAGATTTTCGTTCAAAGCATATTTTTCGACTGTAAATCCATAATTTCCTTCCAAATAACTTGAAATTATGATCTTAAGGACCCCCATCAATTTTAAGTCCTCTACAGCTTTCATGTTTTAAAAAACTTGAGTTTATGTTTTAGACGACCTCTAAAATTGGCATTCTTTACAGACTGTCCAATCTGTCCCATATTTGGAGTCCAGACTTTTTGACCCCTTAGATTTGGATATTGACCTTGGGATTCTTAGAACCATTAATATACATTATTAGTGTCTGATATATATTTTTGTTTCCAGGATTAGACTCCAAGCCTTAATGTTTTAGGCTTGGGAGTACACGTGCAAGATAGAGACCGATGAACGGTGTCAATCAGAGGCATGTTTTTCTCTTGATAGTCATATGGGAATTTATTACATCATGAGGTGAACTATTCACACCCCAAGTATCTAACATTGATAAATTTATGTGCATGTTTGATGTAGGACAACGTCTACACCATAGCCGCACAACAGACCACAACTGCAGACCGGACCACAGCTGCACACTAGACTACAGTTGTACACTAGACCATAGTTGCATAGCCCTTTATACGGCCGCACATCCCACACCTACACATGTTGTCGAACTGCTCACACCCGCACCTATTGCCGAACTGCTCACACCTGCATATATTGTCGAACTGCTCACACCCGTGCCTTTGCTGAACTGCTCACAAGACCTTCAGTTCAGTCTGACTAGCTCAACCCATCTACCCACCTCAGCTTGGCCTCAACAGCGGCACCCCAGCTCAGCCACACTCCCGCAGTCCTACTGGAATGAGACCACAAGGGGACCACCCTACAATACCTGACACATCTGTTATATCTTTTTCAGATTCTGTTAGGATATTACTATTTGTAATCATTAGTTAGGAATATTTTTTTATTTTCTCAGTCATTCTTTTAGGGTTTTCTGTGTATCCCTTGGGGGCTATATAAGCCTAGAGATGTACAAATTTGGAAACGTTTGAAAATATATACAACTCCCCATTTTCGAATTGAGAGCATTGCATCCTTCCTTCTCAGGTGGATTCCTGAACTTCGGGTGGATTCCTTGCACCTCTAACGAATTATGGTGTTAATCCGATCATCCCATTCACAGTTTTGCTCATCCAGAATTGTCTTCTCCATTTTCTCTGCCTTGCGCTGCATCAGTTGGTATCAAAGCCTACTTCCAATGGACAGTGCTCTAGAAGAACGATCAGCAATAGTGGGAGACTTGAGGATTGTTCAACAGGAGATGTGTGAACTACGCAAACTTGTTGAGCACCTCACCAATGAATTTGCTCATGTTCAGGTCCGTCAAGAGTAGGTCTAGGCTTTCCCTGAATCTGTGGGCCAGAATGATGCACAAGCTGGAGTTGCTCGAAGGATTCAACATCAACGTCCCTTTCCAGAACCCCTATCAGAAACAGACAGTGACGCAGATGAACGAGTTCTTAATTTCGATGACCAAGTGAGACCCAATGAAAACATAGACTATAGAATGAAGGTGGAGTTACCTTCCTTTGATGGATATCTAGATGTCGAAGGTTTTCTAGACTGGATTTTAGAGGTAGCGTGTTTTTTGATTATATGAATATCGAAGAGGAAATGAAGTCAAGTTTGTGGCCTATCGATTGAAAAGTGGTGCGTCTGCTTGGTGGGACCAGTTATAAACATCCAGGGCACGACAGAACAAGAATCCTATCCGTTCGTGGCCAAGGATGAAGAAGCTGATGAAACAAAGATTCTTACTGGGTAACTATGACCAGTTGTTCTAACAGTATCAAAATTGTTGGCAAAGAAACAGGTCAATTAAGGCCTACACCGAGGAGTTTTACAGTTTGTCCTCTCGTAACAACTTGGTAGAGACTGATAATCAACAAGTTGCTAGGTTTAATAATGGCCTACGCATACCTATTCAAGACCGAGTCATGTTGCAGACAATATTCACTCTAAATGAAGTCGTCGAGCTTGCCCTACGGGTTGAAGCCCAGTTAGACATGCTCAATGCGGGAGATTAGAAGTTTAGTCGAACTGCCCCTAGAAGACAGCTAGCAGGTGGGAGAAAAGACTTGCCAGTCCAGACGGGAGGACATTTGTCTAGTAGCGTGGCCAATACAGGAAGCCACAGTGTTAACCCGCCAGCGCTACCAAACACCAAACAGGTAATAGGACCCCAGAAGTCCACCCCAACACGCTATACCCCATCCGCCCAGCCCATCAAATGTTACAGATGTGTGGAGCCAGGTCATCGTTCCAACATCTGCCCAGATCGATGAGTTGCCAACCTTGCTTGCCAAGGAGATGAAGAAGAAGAGCAGAGTTGTGCTTGTTGTTCGAAAGTTGTTGTATTCTCCAAAGTTGGAAATAGAGACTCAATGGCACAACATCCTCCGTACATGTTGCACGATGGGCCAGAGAGTATGTGAGCTGATTATAGATAGCGGCAACACGGACAACATAGTTTCCCGTACTATGGGGGACAAAATTCAGCTAGAGATAGAAGCTCATCCCAACCCGTACAAGATTGGATGGATTGATGGGAGAAGTAAAGGTAAGTGAATGATGCAAAATTTAATTTTCAAATGGACAGAAGTATAAAGATGAAGTAATATGTGATGTCGTGGACATGTCGGCGTGCCATGTGCTTTTGGAATGCCCGTGGCAGTTTGACATCGGGTCAACCCACAATGGCCGACTCAATACTTACACTTTCATGCACAACGGAACCAAAATCACCTTAGTCACTATTGGAGGAGGTCAGAAGCTTAAGGAGGTCAGGCCAGCCAACAAGACTCTTCTAGTTGTGTCTGACTTGAGAAAAGACAAACTAGAGACAAAAGAGGTCCATGTTTTGGTAGTTAAGAGAGAAAGGCCTCAGCCGACCAGTGTGCCAGACGAGCTGAAACCCCTGAAACCCCTTATAGAGGAGTTTGGATCCATCATGACAGATGAGCTGCCAGACGAATTACTCCCATCACGGGACATACAGCACCAGATTGACCTAGTCCCGAGATCTCGTCTGCCGAATTTACCGCACTATCGAATGAGTCCAACTGAACATGTCGTACTCCAGGATCAGATCAGTGAACTGTTGAAGAAGGGATTTCTTCAAGAAAGCTTGAGCCCGTGTACGGTTCCTACACTCCTAACACCAAAGAAGGATGGAAGTTGTAGGATGTGTGTTGATAGTCGAATTGTGAATAAAATAACCGTCAAGTACCGTTTCCCAATCCCCAGGCTGGAAGACGTGTTGGATCAGTTGGAAAGAGCAGCCATCTTCTCCAAATTAGATCTCAAAAGTAGCTATCATCAGATCAGAATCCGCTCAGGAGACGAGTGGAAGACAACTTTCAAGACCAATGATGGGTTATATGAGTGGCTTGTTATGCCATTTGGTCTCTCCAATGCTCCCAATACCTTTATGTGACTCAAGACCTAGGTACTCAGACCCCATATTGGTTCATGTGTTGTAGTTTACTTTGATGATATACTTGTCTACAGCAACCCGACAATAACACTTGTCACGACTCGTAATTTTATATATATATTCAGAATTTAATTCGCTTATTTGACGTTGTAAGGATGCACGCGAGCTTTGGGAAGGATGTGGGATAGCCTTACGATGTCGATTTAGCACGAGGAACATTGGGAAAGTGTCCGAGGTGGTGTTGCAAAGGGTCGATAGTGTTTCGAAGCAATTTCGGGCTCGATTCAGATTCCTCGTCTGGACGAGGATGGGTGGCCGTCCGGACGGGCGAGCAGTAAGGGGTGCAAAATATAGCAAGAGCTTCGTCCAGACCATTGGTGGTTCCCGTCCAGACGGAGATGAGTGGTCGTTCGAACGACGGTTTCCCATCCGAACGAGGCAGTAGAGAGTTTTGGGGGTTTGCTTCAGGAGTGTTCGTCCGGACCATGGTGTTGCTCATCTGGACAAGAGGTCGTAGTCCGGACGACGAAGGGGCTACGTCTAGACAAATGTCGTCAGAAATGCGTTTTTAAGGTTTTTAAGTGGGGGTATTATTGTCTTTGGCCTTGGGGTATATAAGGGTTCTTATGTCCGAAAATTAGAGCAACCCATCTTCATTTTCTCTAACCCTAAAGCCTCCCCTCTCTCTCTACCTATATCTTCAAGCTCTCCCTTCCCTCTAAGATATGAAGGCCATCCAAGCTTCGGTTGGAGTTCTTGCAAGAACAAACGTTGCTCTACGCGTCGAGAGCTATCCGGTAATCTGGGTGATAAAGCCATTCTGTCAAGTCCAAAGTCAAGGCATTTGTGAATTTCCTTTGAGGTAGGATCTATCTATATCTAGTATTGTACTTGATTGTGCCTTCTCTTCTCCCTCCTTGAATATTTGAAATTTTTATGAGTTTGGTACCTAATCATGTGTTAAAGAAATTAGTATGGGTTAAGGGATTGCATCATGAAATTAGTGGTGGGTTTATAGTCTTTAGGGGTGTATCTAACTATCCCTAGGCTCGATTTCGTGTTTTGATTGCCTTAATGAAAAACCCCAAATTTCGTAGTTGTTCAATTGGTGGTCGTATGTTTAAATTGAGTTGGTATTCATGTAATTGGGCATAATTGATATGCATTTAATGCATTAGTCACATTGATCATGTGTAACGAGTTGGATGCGTCATAGGTCAATAATCACATGTTTGTATCATGGACACACTTGAATTGGAATGATGACCCATATGTTGGATTACTAGCGCTTGCTAGGAAAGTATAATGCGATCGGACAAATTCATGTAAATCCAGAATAATTGGAATGACATGGCTTACTAGCTTCGAGCTAGGTCTTGTAACAATGATATGAATATATATATATATATATATTCAGGAATGTACTTGTGATGAGATTCCCGAGATGGTCACTCCATCCATGACATTGTGCACAATGGGGGTAATGTAAGCCCTCCCAATGGTCTTTGGGAATGACGGAAAGGAATGGTTAGTGTGTCGACGGACCACTATATTAATCCTACCCTATCAACGTTACACTATAAAAACATGATAAACGATGACACTTCGATACATCCAGAATGTACTTGTGATGGAATTCTGGGATTTATCCATATTCGCGAGATCAACTAATGACACTGTAAACTTGAATATGTTGTATCAAGGGAATGGAACAGCAAATCATGCATGCTTATATTGGGCACTTGGTGTACTAGAACATTTTGGTAGAGTTTGCATATGTTTAGCTTGGTTGAGGTCCATGGTAGTTGGATCATTGTCGATGTCCATAGTCTTGTGCATTGCCATATTTTGCATGCTCTACATTCACACACGAGTCCACGCCAGTCTTGGACATGCTAGATGATAGGTATTTCTTACTTTGGCATGACACGTCCTTCTTTTTATCTCCACAGGTGTTGATCCCTCCCTTGGAGGACTTGATGCATACGAGCTTTCGGAAAGTTTTTGAAGAAGTCCCTTTTTATATTTGATGCTCATTTAGGCTCCTTTGAACTTGTAATAGTGTAGGTGGTTTTGTAAACTTAAACTTGTACCTCGCTATCTCTCTCTATACTATTGTTTGGATGTATCTTCTTTTCCCTTTTCTCATTCATGACGGGATTTTTATGTTTGTGTAGATGGGTTTATCTATGGTACTTAGTTATCTTCTTTACTAATCTAATTTAAAAAAAAAGGTTTGAAAATCCAAGGCGTGACAACTTGGTATCAGAGCCTTTGTTCGAAAACCTAGGCCTTTGGGCAGACTCTTAGTCTCTATAGATTGCATTGTGTGTTGTGTTGCATTGTCTAGCATGAGTTGTGAATGTCTTGGGCATACATTGGCATGATCCATAAGCACATGTAGGGTATGGTTGGTTCATCTCTTCTCTTGATTGATTCCTATACTGTAGGGTGAACGAGTTTCTTGAGCCTCGTTTCGAGCATTCTTTCTTATAAATTCATGATCCTCTCTTGTAGAAATGACTCAGCATCATGCCAGGGGAGGGGGTTGCGGTCATAGGGGTGCGTATGCCCCTAACGCTGTGAGCGAGGAAGTCGATGATCGGATACGTGGTGTGGAGGATGATGCACCTCCAGATATTCCAGTTCCATAATGGCTTGTTGCCCCCATTCAGTTTGCTAGAGAGCTTGCGGCTGCCATGGTCGAAACTAGTCATGGTTTTGCTGCTTTGCGGGAGAACGCGGACAATTGCACTATCGACGCTTTATGGGAGTTCCATCGCATGGATCCTCCCAACTTCAATGGTGGGGAAGATCTACTCTAAGCAAATCACTGGTTGTACGAGATTCGTAAGGCGCTTGATATGTTGGAGATTATGGAGGACAAGCTACGAATTTCTTTTGCTACTTATCAGCTGACAGTAGAGGCGAGCCAATGGTGGAGTTCTATTCTAGAGATGCACCGGGGAAGTTTGCTTGCCAGCATAGATGCCGACCCACAGACTGTTATTGATCCCATTCGGGGAATGTCATGGGCAGAGTTCCAGTCTATCTTTGAGGGGTAGTATTTTCCAGAGAGTTTCAGAGATCTGCTCCGGGAGCAATTCGAGAGATTAGAGCAAGGGACCATGACCGTGTCCCAGTATGCTATGAAGTTCCAGACATTGTCCAGGTTTGCTACTAATTTGGTGAGCTCTTAAAAGAGGAAATGCAAGTGCTTTGAGAAGGGCCTTCATTCTTCAGTCCAACGACTCATGATGAGCCAACGGATCCGCAATTTTGCCGATATGGTAGAGTGTACTAGAGCCATCGAGCCAAAGAGAGAATTTTCCAAAGAAGTGAAGATATGGGAGTCGCGTCGTCAAATATCAAATTCCAATTCATCATCGGGGAGTTTTGGGAAGAGGCATCAATGGGAACAATCTCACTTCTCTAAGGGCCAAAGATCACAGTCGAATGCAGGTTCAGTGTAGAGTCCGGTTATTTTTCATCGATGTCGTCAGCCTGGGCATGTGCAAACTGAGTGTAGAGCTCCTGTATGTTTCGAGTGTGGCCAGATGGGTCATGTGGTTAGAGACTGTCCAGGGAGAGCTGGTGGTCGCAGTGAGGCAGGTTCGGTGCAGCAGTCACAGGTTGGGCATCAGCGCCCTATTCAGTCAGGACCAGCTGTTTCAGGTCAGGCTTCCCGTGCTAGCGGAGGTGTAGCTCCTATCAGGCCAGTGCAACAGTTTTAGCAGAGAGGCGGTTATCCTCATAGTCCTAGTACTCACGGCAGAGCATATGCTATTCCTACTGCCTCGATTCCTTCTACATCGCAGCAGCTAGAGACGTCGGTAGTTCGGGGTACGTTTCTTATTTACAATTCTTGGGCCAGTGTTTTGTTTGATTCGGGTGCATCCCATTCATTAATCACCGCATCATTCATTCGTACATTAGAGTTGGTTGTGGATGTTCTGGATTCACCTTTGTTTATGAGATCGTGTTCGATTGAACCGTGTTTACCGGGATTGCGAGTTAACGATGGAAAATCGGCGTTTCATCTTTGACTTCATTGTATTGGGTATGTCGGGGTTCGACCTTATTCTTGGGATGGATTGGTTGTCTACCTTCCATGCCTCTATTGATTGTTATAGGCACCGGGTCCGGGTACGTTCTCTAGATAGAGATTTTTTCTATGTTTACGAGGAGAGAAAAGAGAGATTGGACGTTTGTTTTTATGATTCCAGAGAACGGGATTCTATTAGCTGTATTCTTGAGAGCTTTAGTCTTGATGACGATGTTTCTCACTGTGGGGAGTTTCCCTTGTAGTTTGCGAGTTTCCGGGCGTCTTTCCGAAAGAGTTGTCGGGTTTACCGTCTAGCCGGGAAGTTGAGTTCTCTATTGATTTATTGCCGGGAACATCTCCTATTTCAGTTCCACCTTATCGTTTTGTGCCGACCGAGTTGCGGGAATTAAAGTCTCAATTGCAAGAATTGTAAGAGTTGGGTTTTATTCGCCCTAGTTCATCACCGTGGGGTGCTCCAGCTTTGTTTGTCAAGAAGAAAGATGATTCGTTGCATTTGTGTATCGACTATTGGAAGTTGAATCGGGTTACCATCAAGAACAAGTATCACATGCCGAGGATCGACGATTTGTTTGATCAACTTCGTGGTTCTACATGCTTCTCCAAGATTGATTTGCGCTCGGGTTATCATCAGTTCCGAGTCTGTGTGGAGGATATTCCAAAGACGATCTTTCGTATGCGTTATGGCCACTACAAGTTTGTTGGCATGCTGTTCGGTTTGACGAATGCCCCTGCAACATTCATAGATCTCATGAACTGTATCTTTCGTATCCATCTCAATCGTTTTGTTGTGGTGTTCATGGATGATCTTCTTGTTTATTCGGCGTTAGAGGAAGAGCACCAGATTCATCTTCGTATTATGTTGGAGTTGTTGTGAGAGCACCGTTTGTATGCCAAACTCAGCAAATGTGAGTTTTGGCTCCCTGAAGTAAAGTTTCTTGGCCATGTCATCTCCAATGGAGGTGTGTTCGTGGATCCTAGCAAAGTTGAGGCCGTTTCTTTATGGTCGCGTCCGAAGAATGTGTTCGACATCCGTAGTTTCCTTGGTCTTGCGGGTTACTATAGATGCTTTGTTCTTAATTTTTCTCGCCTAGCAACTCCTGTGATGCATTTGACCCGAAAGGGTGTTCCTTTTATTTGGGATGATTCTTGTGAGGCCGCGTTCGAGGAATTGAAGAGTCGGTTAACTACACCTCCTATCCTTATTGTACCGGAACGGGGAGCGGGATATGCGGTTTATTGTGATGCTTCGCACGACGGTTTGGGTTGCGTTCTTATACAAGGAGGAAAGGTTGTAGCTTACAGTTCGAGGCAATTGAAGGAGCACGAGCAGAATTATCTTACACATGATCTAGAGCTTGCGGCTATCGTTTTTGCATTGAAAATGTGGCGTAACTACCTCTACGGGGAAAAGTTTGAAGTGTTTTCCGATCATAAAAGCTTGAAGTACTTGTTTACACAAAAAGAGCTGAATTTACGACAACGACGGTGGATGGAACACTTAGAAGATTATGATTTTGAGTTGCATTATCATCCGGGTAAAGCCAACGCAGTTGCGAATGCGTTGAGTCGAAAGTCTTCTCATCTTGCGAGTTTGGTCGTGCATGATTGGAAATCTATGGGGGATTTGGGTTCATTTATTTTGCATGCGGAAGAGTTTGGGGAGCAAGCTACCTTATGTAATTTATCGATTCATTCGGAGTTATCTCAGTGGGTTATTGAAGCACAAGCCAACGATTCGGAAGCGTTGGATTTTCGAGCAAAGTTCTATAGCGGAGATGCGCATCAAGGGTGGATGATTCATGCGGATTCTAGCTTGCAATTTTGTGATCGATTGTTCGTTCCATCATCTTGCCGAGGAGGTATTCTTCACGAGTTTTACCATTCGTCGTTAGCCGTTCATCCAGGTGGAACTAAGATGTACCATGATCTTAAACGTCAGTTTTGGTGGCCGGGTATGAAGAAAGATGTCGCTATGTTTGTCGCTAGATGCCTCGCATGTCAACAAGTCAAGGCTGAATATCAACGTCCTGTCGGTTTGCTACAACCGTTACCGATTGCCGAATGGAAGTGGGAGCACGTCACGATGGATTTTGCTACAGGTTTGCCGAAGTCTCCGGGTGGTCACGATGCTATTTGGATTATTGTTGATCGTTTGACGAAGACTGCACACTTTTTGCCGATTCGGGTTGCCCAGTCCGTTGATTCGTTGAGCCGGTTGTACATTCAGGAGATTATTCGACTATATGGAGTTCCTTCATCCATTCTGTCCGATCTAGATCCGTGATTTACATCTCGCTTTTGGCGTAGTTTACAGAGTTCTCTTGGTTTGAAACTTTTGTTCAGCACTGCATTCCATCCGCAGACCGATGGCCAGTCGGAGCGTACTATTCAGATTCTCGAGGATATGTTGCGGGCATGCGTATTGGACTTTCATGGGAGTTAGGTCGATCATTTATCATTGATAGAGTTAGCCTACAACAATAGTTATCACTCTAGTATTGGTATGGCTCCATT
>NMUG010007512.1:0-12035 GCA_002855965.1 Monotropa hypopitys
AACTCTCAACGAAAAAGTTGAGGACAATATTTTGTACATTTAAGTTAATGGTTCTGTAATTTTATGTTTACATTGTGGATAACACGGGAACCACACACACACACCAGCACAGTAATACCAGGATGCGCGAACCCGCCCACAAGAATAAAAAGAGTATGTTGAAAAGTATCATTTAAGAAAATCAAGACTACTCTACGTGAGGTATAGGAAAACCAATATAACAAAATTTCTTGACACGTACCTAAAGGGAAACTCGATTACATAGAAGAATTTGGAGTTATATGGTCATACAGATAATTAATATATATAAACTCACATGGAAATAAGAGCAAAACGTCAATACACCATAATAAACATCAAGCTACGATCCTATAACATTTAAATTACAAGCAGCACCATCACCAATCTTAGTGTTAGGGAAATTCTTCTAAGCGATATACTCAGGTAAAAGATTGAGTTAGCCATATGGCTGAAATGAATACACACTCAAAGATACTTTCTTGAAATTTGTAATATGAATTGTCAAATAAGTAGATAAAAATTTCAATTAGAATTGTTCTAATTTTCCATCACAGATACATAGTTTAATAGGAACTTACAATTCAACCAACCACAGAAAGCAATGACAAAAATGAAAATTGTAATATAAAATTTGGATCGATGGAAGAAATGAATTTGATGCTGATATGAGAATATCAAGACTCAGTGTAACTGTAAAATGCAAAAAAAAAAAAAAAGAATACTGAATCAGATATCAAATAGCAGAAAATATTGAAATGTGTGGTATTTAAAGAAATGACTTTGGGGATACAAATCACATAAGGGAAAAACTGTTGGTATATCAATAAAGACGCAATCAAATGCATCTAGAGTTATGTACACAAACATCTCAATGTGTCAGTAAAACAACTTGACATGCATTCTGACATTTCTAAACTCCCTGAAGGAATAGAAGAGAAGCATCATCCTTGAATTCTAAGTCAATTCCACTGTCCAGATGCAAAATTGAGTATACTTCCAAATTTTAACTATTGGTCAGACGATATGAGTTTTGTAGGGAAAATAATAGCATACGGAGAGAATATCTAGCACCCAAAATCAAATAAGAGTCAAAGTTTAGTAAACTAGCTTCCTACCTGAACGTAACTTCTCCTTTAAATTGTCCTGAACGTAGTATAACCTGCACAAAGATCCCATCAACCATCAGAAAGAACCCCAATGAACCAACCAAAGAAAAAGATATTACAAAAGTGAGCTTATGGTGAGCTTCAAATTAGGAGGGAGGTAAGGATAGGACTCGAATAAATAGGAATGAGAGCATTTTGTTTGTGGAGTTCTTAAACAGGCCTATTGTGTTTTTGTACCATCGTCACATTTGCACTCTCTATACTTGCATGTCTTTTGATCAACTAAGAAGATTTTGACATATCACAATGGCTCCCTCACATTATTTCATTGGGTGAAAATTTTCTCTGCGAGTCCACGGGAAATGCTTTGTATCGGATTGACGTTTAAGGTTCATGAGATGTGCCTATTCCCTCAGGGCCTGTTTATTTCCCAAACTCGAGCACCAGATCTGATTACCAATCCAAAAGGACAGCATATTCCACGTAGGGTTGAAAAAATCTTCGGATTAGACCAGGATGACTAGGATTGATCCTTCTGCATGTGCTAAGAAAATTTCTAGAGATAATATTCTCTTTTGCTTGCTTAATTGAATAAATAATAGGAACTTTTTTGCATTCAGGATTAAATATCCATTGGATGTAGAATTCCACAAACACATGGAATGCACAATATCATGATGCATTAATCTCATGGAATGCGCAATATCATGACACACTGATCTCGTGGGATCACATATCCTATAAGATCAGCCATCCCTTCACTATTTGTCCAAATAAATTAATGGGCCCTTCATGTCTTAAGGAGCTGTGAGGGTAAAAAAATCATACCTGAGAACCTCCAGAAAGAACAAATCCTAAAAGTATACCCTTGTTGATAGTCATAGCCGAAACATTTCCACCCTGTAAATCACAATGCTACGATAACCTTTGATTCAAGATTTGCCAATTAATTTTCAAATGCCCATATCATATAACAGTTTACAAGAGACAAGTGCAACAGACATGAACATTGATTAAAACTGCAACACTCTGAAAAGACGAACATTTTGCAGTGAAAGTTTTATGTGAGCTCTTCGCAGTTTTTCCTTTGCCATAAAGAATTCAGGTCAGTCCTAATCCAGTCAATGTAGGACAGGGCTCACGGCTCTTTTTGCTAGTTTATTTGCATCAGGGAAGAATGAAGGTCCACAGAGAAGATATATGAGCATTAAGGCCAAGTCAAACACCACCTCCAAAGGACCTAACCGAAAATAAATATTCAAAGAGTATATACATGTGAATTGTCAGAAAAATAGTAGTTCCGTACTCAAATAGTCATGAGATTATATAATCAAGGTCTCAGAAGGGTGCAAAACAAACCTGATGATCAATATGGGCTCCCAGTGGACAAATCCTATAGGGGGAAACAACAACACTGACATCATCAGTACCTCTTCCAGCCATTTCAGCAACTAACTTTCTCATTTCATCCAACTGAAAATGGATATCTTTTAGGATGCATGCGTAAATGTAAGACCAATACACAATCAACTTTCCAACAGTAAAAAAAAAGCAGTTGACTTTCAACAAACTCTATGACAGAATCTCCAAAAAAAGAACAATAACTTTTAAAGAAAACTCAAATCACATTATCTAAAGAACCCCATCGCATAAAAGAACCCACTAGACCAGCAAAGCATGCCAACAGAGGCCAAGCTGGCTACAGACCAAAAGAGGCCAACGGATCCCTCACCTTTGCAACAAACCTTTGATATCTTTTAGAGCATATTACCAATACCAATACTTAAAGGCCATATGTGGCCTCCTCTATTTTCTTGAGCAATGTAGCTAATCAGTTTTTTTTTGTTGTGATCCTTGCATATACTACTATATAGTCTATATCCCTTATCTTCCCAATTACAAAATAGCCCATAGAGCTGCCTACATAGGCTATGTGTGACTGGTTCTGCGATCCCGTGAATCATCTAATGGGGTGGGAAACAAAAACAATATCGATTCTATTTCGTCCATTTTTGTTCCTTTCCATCTACGGCCCTCTAACTACCAATCTCTCACTTGCTAAAGTTAAGAAGACCCCCTCCTCAATTCATTTTCTTATTTTCCGAAGCCCCAAAACACTTCATCTTCTCAATCTGAATGCGTCGGCATTCATGCATTTTCATTTAGGACTTCTCAGTACTCGATTTGTCTTCGCTCTTCTACGGAAAAATGAAAATGTCTACAGAAAGATCAAATGCCTTATACGACTATTATTATACAGTATTTGACACCCCTAACAACAAAATTGTGGTCCCGTCACTAAACACCACATGTACTGTATGCATCCACACACGCATATATACATGCAAAAGATGATCTATAGAAAAAACACCAGCCTCAGAAGGTAAACAAATTTTTTTGACAATGGTAAAACTACACAAGCATTTTGGCATAAAATGTAGGATGGAAATAAAAAAGAGCCACATTGGACGTTCTTGACAACCCCGTATACAATAAAACCTTGCGAACGCGGAAATCGGGTCATTGCTCATTAGGTATTTAAGCAATAACAGTGTATCATTCTTTCATTTATCCGGCTTTTTTCAGTTCGATGGTCATTATCCAAAATCTAGTTTTATATTTTATATTTTTTTGGTAAATAAGCTTGAAATTAAAAGAGCTTAAACGAATTTACAACTCTACAAGGGGCATACCCCATGCAAATAACAAAAAATTAAATTAACTAAAGCCTACTCGAGGTGCCAAAATTTTCAACAAGACTCAACACACGGCCACAAGAGAAGCCAATAACACATAAAATGACATCCACCTAATCTAATTAAGATACAACCTAAGAAGCATGGACACTCTTCCGGGCCTCGCGAGTCCGTATCACAGACGTTTCAGACACGGACACGCTCCGACACCTCCCCGGCACGTGCCCGAAACATGATTTTATGTGTCCGAATATTTAATTATTATTTTTGAGTCGGACACATTTCCGACATGCGACGGACACGTTATGGGTCAGAATATATTTTTTTAAACTTTAAACGGGATAAAAACTATTATTTTCAAATAAAAACAGATTAAAAAGATATATATAGTAACTCAAGGGTAGAGGATATGTATGAATGGGTGCTCTAAATGAGGGATTATATCTTAACATTGTTTGGACACCATGCGTGGTTCACACTCTCAACCTTGCGTTGCAAAACGTTTGTGCGGCAAAGAATCTTGAAAACAATCAAGTTACATATGATGAGTGTTGTTGGATCACCGAAATTATTGGGATGGATACTCCTTTTTTAGTCTACTAGTGCATATTTTGTGTAGTCATTGACAATCTTTTGATGAAAGATCTTTTTATTTTATGATGCTAAATGGTAGTATTGTCATTTTAATATTCTATGAAATAGAAATTGCAATAGATGTTTTGTTTGAATCTTGGATACCTTCTAATATCTTTAATATGAATAAAATAAATTTTCAAAAATAGAATCATTAATATATATAACGTGTCTCCAACGTGTCCGTGTCATAGTTTTTGAGAAAATCACGTGTTTGCGTACCCATGTCGTGTCCGTGTACGTGTCATGTGTCCGTGCTTCTTAGGATACAACAATCAACTCCGAGAGACTAGGCAAACAAAACAAGCTAAACACTAATTAGCACACACAAAATACAAACAAAACAAACAAATGTCAATCCTCGCAAAATCACACGTGTGATGAAAGATAACAACCCCGTAGTCACCAACGACTCGCACAAAACTCTCTAACCCCATTTTCTCCCCCCTCAACATAAGGACCGCCATGGCTAGGCATTTTGAACAGTCCAAGACGAACCCTAGATGGAGAGCCGAGAGCCAAGACCGCACACGGTCAAGGATCATGCAAACTTCATCCGAAACTCCAAATGTAGAACGGGCGGTCCAAAGCAAGTTGAAATCCCAAATAAACCCCATATCTGGAAACCGAAATGTTTGTCGCGCTACAGAGGAAGAAGGCTTTGGTCGGAGTCACCAAACTGAAAAGTCAAGAGAAACTGATGCAGGGTGGTACAATGGAAATGGAAATAGATGAACCCAACCATTGATTCCTCGGAATGCCGGTGTGGATTTCTTATTCAAACCTATTGATTCAGACGAATACTAGGTAAAAAGGCATCAAACAATCATTGATTCATCAGAATACCGATCGAATGGAAAGAACAAGTGTAAACAACACAAGTTCAGTTAATCTTTCAAATTCTTCAAAACAAACTCACGCCAATGGTTACATCAAGGGGTTTAAATAGGGCACACAGGAACCCTAGGGCCCTAAATAGATCAGGCCCAAAAGAAAGAGAAACAAAAATGCTCTAAACAAGTCGGGCCAAACAAAGAATACAAAAAGACACGCCCAAAACACATAATAGGCCAAACCAATCCATGTTGTGTGGCAACCTCCAAGTACGGGGATCCGAACTGGTGTCGCACATAAAAGAGGCTTCGCCGAGCTAAATTGTCCGTTGTCGAGTATAGGATTGTTGCACAGAAATAGACGGACTGTCAAGAATTTGCTGAGCTACAAATTGAGCATGGGAACACTGTGTTTGAGCTTTTCAACTAGTCGAAAATGATCGTCATAAAGATGGGCATATGTTTGGGCAGTTTCTTGCACGAAATGATGTTCATCCGAGCACACAAGTCTAAAGGACGGACAGTGCCATAGTCGAGCACTATTGCCCAGTTCAGGGAGGTTGTTATGCTCACGCTGCTATTGCGGCAGCCTCCAAATACTTCTTAGATATGCAGTCTGCATCAGTCTCCTCATTTTGAAAAGAATTCGTCCTCAAATTTGTCATCCCCTCGTCTTCTCCTGAGTTGTCCTCATGATAAGGGAGGAGATGTTTCACGTTGAACACATCAAAAATATTGAGATGATTTGGCAGTTTTAATCGGTAGGCATTATAATTGATTTTCTCAATGATCTCATATGGTCCGATTTTTCGAGCTGCCAGCTTACTTTACTCATATGCGGGATACCTATTCTTGGTTAGCACTGCCCATACAAAATCTCCCATGCTAAATTCCACCAAACATCGCTTTTTGTCAGCCGAAGCCTTATACTTGGACCTTGATTCAAGTAAGTTTTGTTAGACCTGTTTATAGACGTCCTGTAAGTCATTGACGAATTTCTCGGCTTTCTTATGAACCTTAGTCAACCCTGGAATAGGAGTGAGGTCAGTAGGAGCCCATGGCTGGAAGACATAATTGGCGAAGAATGGACTGAAACTCGCGCTTCGATTTACCAACCAATTGACGGCAAACTGAGCTTGATACAACTTCTGATCCCACGACTTCAGATTTTCTCCCACCAAACACCTCAGCAAGTTACCCAATGAACGGTTCACCACCTCAGTCTGCCCATCTGTTTGAGGGTGGTTAGCACTGTTAAAATCAAGCTTCGTATTAGTCAACCTCCACAAGCACCTCAAAAAATGGCTAAGGAATTTCGAATCTCTATCAGAAACAATGGTTGTAGGCAGCCCATGAAGGCGATACACTTCCCGGAAGTACAGCTGGGTAGTATGAACAGCGTCATTGGTCTTCTTACACCCAATGAAGTGCGACATCTTTGTAAACGTGTCCACTACTGCAAAAATAGAGTCGCTGCCACGTGTGCGCGGCAAGCCTAGGACGAAGTCCATGCTCACACTTGCCCAAGGTCGCTCTGGAATGGGGAATGGCAAATACAGCCCAGCATTTGTTGCGGGCCCCTTCGAAACTTGGCAGGCTCTACATTTCTCTACAAATTTGGTACATCTTGTCTCTTCCCGTGTGTCCCTCTTTATGCAACTCTTTGATAATTTTAAGACGCAAGCTAGATGTTGGGACACACAGTTGATTTCCCTTGAACAGAAACCCATCATGCATCACATAATCCGCACGCCGACCTACCACAACTTCATGGACAATAAGAGCAAAAAACACATCAATTTCCATGAGCTCGCGAAAAGTATCGAAACCCATCACCTCGGCACGCAGAGTGGTGAGTAGACATGTGTGGCGGCTGAGAGCATCAACTACTCTGTTCTGAACCCCATACTTATGTTTGAGAGAGAAGGTGAACTGTTGCAAGTAGGTTGCCCACCTTGTATGTCTTACCGAGAGCTTATCCTGGCTGTTGATGTGTATCAACGCATCATGGTCAGAAAAGAGCACAAAATCGCTCTGAGATAGATAGGAGTACCAATGCCTCAAGGATTGGATAATGGCGTAGAACTCCACGTCATAGGTATTGTAGTTCACCCTTGCCCTGTATAGCTTCTCACTGAAGTAAGCAATTGGTCGACCTCCTTGGCTGAGGATAGTCCCAATACTAACCTTTAAGGTATCACAGTGCAACTCAAAAGGTTTAGAGAAATTTGGTAAGAACAGCACAGGAGCAGTTGTCAATTTTTGCTTGATTTCTTAAAACGCTTGTGTGACTGCCTCCGTCTACATGAACTGACCAGCCCGCATACAGTATGTTATTGGCGCCATAATGGTACTGAAGTTTGGAATGAACCAACGATAGAATGAAGTCAGGCCATAAAAACTGCACACTTCGTGAATGTTCCTCGGTATAGGCTACCTCCGAACAGCTTCAACCTTCGTGTCATCCACAGAAATTCCATCACTAAACACTATGTATCCTAGGAAGAGCACATTGTCCATCATGAATGAGCACTTTGCTAGAGCCGCGAAAAACTTCCCTTCCTGCAGCAAAGAGAGAATCCCACCGTGAAACTCTAGGATATCAATCCTTAAGTTTGCCTCCCATCGAGGCGAAGCGACAGGAGCTTCTCGTTCCTCCCTAAAAACATCGTGGTTGTCTCTCTGTCCTTCTTTCTGGTTCTATCCTGGTGAAAGGATTCTCCTCTTCTTCACCGTCAGCTTCGTCTGACTCTTCATCTTCCGTCAAACGTGGGT
This sequence comes from Monotropa hypopitys, assembly GCA_002855965.1. Taxonomy (NCBI): domain Eukaryota; kingdom Viridiplantae; phylum Streptophyta; class Magnoliopsida; order Ericales; family Ericaceae; genus Monotropa; species Monotropa hypopitys. The sequence goes on from NMUG010007512.1 coordinate 8,065, forward strand.
TGGGATTCCATTGTTGTCGTGGTGGTTGTTGTTATTGCATCTGGATCTGCATAATGGCCACACTAGCTATCAGATTCTCCACAACCTGTTGTAGTTGTCAAGTCTGTCTTCCATCACCTCCTGAACTGGTCTACATCTGGGTGACACTGCCTCACCGGAATCGGAACTGGGCTCAGATACCAACTGATGCAGTGTGGTATAATGAAAATGGGAATAGATAAACCCAACTGTTGATTCCTCGGAATGCCGGTGTGGATTTCTTCTTCAAACCCGTTGATTCAGACAAATACCAGGTAAAAAGACATCAAACAATTGTTGATTCCTTGGAATACTGATCGAATGGGAAGAACAAGTGTAAACAACACAAGTTCAGTTAATCTTTCAAATTTTTCAAAAAACTCTCGCCAATGGTTACATCAAGGGGTTTAAATAAAGCACACAGGAACCCTAGGGCCCTAAATAGATCATGCCCAAAAGAAAGAGAAACACAAAGGCCTTAAACAAGTCGGGTCAAACAAAGAAGATGAAAAGACATGCCCAAAACACAGAATAGGCCAAACCAATCCCAGTTGTGCGACAACCTTCAAGTACGGGGATCCGGACTGATGTTGCGTAGAAAAGAGCCTTCGGCGAGTTGAATTGTCCGTTGCCGAGCATAGAATTGCTGCACAGAAATAGACGGACTGTCAGGAATTTTCCAAACTGCAAATTGAGCGCGGGAACACGGTGTTTCAGCTTTTCAACTTGTCAAAAATGATCGTCATGAAGATGGGCATATGTCTGGGCAGTTGCTTGTACGAAATGATGCTCAGTCGAGCACACAAGTCCAAAGGACGGACAGTGCCATAGCCGAGCACTGTCGGCCAGCTCAGGGAGGTTGTTATGCTCGCACTGTCATTTTGGCAGCCTCCAAATACTTCTCAACTATGCAGTCTGCATCAGAAACTCAAAACTCTAAACTCAAAACCTTAACATCTTCCAATAGGCTCAACACTTCACTATGGCACTGACTACGGCATCGAAACCACTGCAGTTGAGGGGGGAAATAGATGACAGAACTAGAGCCTACGGCCAACAAGATCCACTCAAGAAACTCTACACGGCAACCCAATTATTGCTAAATCCCACATGTAACAAGTGAGAACGGCAATGAACAGACCTTTTGCCTCACACTGGTACCAAGAATGACTCAAGCGTAATTCTCTTGTCTCTATATAGACCTGAATATACCTTTTTGTCTCCTTACTGTTTTGCAATGAAGATTTTTGATAACTATTTTGGTGGAGGGAAGAGACACAAAACAAGTTCTTTCTTTCTTACTAATCAAACTATCTTTCTTTTTATTTATTTCCACTAACTTCTAAATTTAAAACCCACTAAAAATAGCATTTAATGTTTATTCAACAAAACTCCCCCATAAACTTAAATGCTTCTACCATCCGTCATGCCAATCATCTTCTTGCAAAACTCTCGAAGTTCGATGGAGGAGAACGTGTCGATGCGAGTAGATACCGGAGTTTGATAGGAAGCCTTCGCTATCTCACATGCACAAGGCCGGATCTTTCATTAAGTGTTGGCATTGTAAGTCGGTTCATGGAGGAGTCGGCTCATTCACATTGAAAGGCGCTGAAGCGAAACCTACGGTACATCCACGGAACGGTGTCTTTTCGTCTTTGATTGACACCTTGGTTTGAAGTGCTTGCTCGAGTGTCTCCTCCTTTTTCTTCTTACGTTGTTCGTGTGCCTCGAGAGAACCGACAAGCTCGTCGACTGTGAACGTCGCAAGATCCTTTGACTCTTCTATCGCGCATACAACATTATCAAAATTGTCGGTTAATGATCTCAAAATCTTCTCCACAACTCGCGCATCGGTTAACGCTTCGCCATTACGATTGAGTTGGTTCACCACGACTTGTACACGCATGATGTAGTCAGATACAGTTTCCGACTCCTTCATCTTCATGCTCTCCAACTCGCCACGAAGAGTTTGGAGACGCACTTGCTTGACTCGGTCGGCTCCTTTGAACACTTTTGCTAAAATGCCCCACGCTTGTTTTGAAGTAGTTGCACCGGCAATCTTCTCAAAGCCCGACTCGTCAACGGCTCGGAACAAGAAGTAGAGAGCGGTCTTGTCTTTCATACGCGTTTCTTTTAACGCCTTTAGCTGATTCGCCGTCTGATTGGTGTTTGCAGCCGGCTCTTCATAACCGTCTTCAACTACCTCCCATGCATCTTGCGCACCGAGCAAGGCCTTCATTTGTATGCTCCAGTTCTCGTAGTTCGCCTTCGTTAGTCGTGGTAACGGCATTTGACCCGTCACATTCGCCATTGGCTCTGATACCAATCTGAAGATTTTTTATAACTATTTTGGTGGAGGGAAGAGACACAAAACAAGTTCTTTCTTTCTTACTAATCAAACTATCTTTCTTTTTATTTCTTTCCACTAACTTCTAAGTTTAAAACCCACAAAAAATAGCATTTAATGTTTATTCAACATGCAATGTAAACAGCCCACGGCTAAACGCATTGCAGGCCAAGCACTCTGACGCAAAATTGCACATGACCCAACATTCGCAACAACTTCCTTCACAATTTCTACAGTGCATCCCTAATAGTATTACCAAAGGTTATATTTGTCATCATCTTTTCTCTTTTCGAGACACTCATTAATGGGTACCAACTCGCATTGATTTTAATCCCTAAGAGTAACATCTGAGAATCCATAGTATGCTCAATGGAGGTATGCGAAAACCAGATTGAGTTAGTTTTATTTTTTCCTACATTTAACTCTGTCCGTTAATCAAAACCTCGGGATTCCTTCCTATACGAAATTTCTAAATGCTAAAAGTACTTAAATACATACACGCATACGGTAGGATCAAATTCAAAATGTACTCCTATTAGATCCTGTAAATAACAAATGGGTATTGAAATAAACGCCAAAAAAAGATGAAACAGATCATTGGTGCTGATCATAGTAAGGAGAATCAATGCGATTAACAGTGGCCCATCAACCTTTAGTTGTGGATTAAAAAAGTAGTAAATTACCTCTGCTTTAGACGGCCAAGACACCTTACCCATTTGAAGACGGACTCAGTATCGCCCCCAGTTGCCACCTTCAACGGTTTTGCGTCTACAGCTTCACTCAGATGAGAATTTTTGCTTGTTCGTACATACAGAGAGAGTAGAATCCAAGCAATGAGTGGCGGTTAGGGAAGCGGTAAATTACAAGGTTGGACGTCATAGTCTGTCGGGCCATTTAATTTTTCAGAAATTTTTGGGGACGCAAAAAATATTCTGTAACAAAATGTATTACACTTTTATAATTAAATTATTACTGTGCTAATGTGAACAAAAAATGTGTAGAGAATGTGTATAAAATATATGTATAAAAAATATATAGAGAATGTGTATAAAAATGTGTAGAGAATGCGCAGATAATGTATATGAAAATTGTGTTGGCAAAATATATAGAATCCACGTCATGCTATCTTGTATTATAGATTGTATAATTGGGACAGAATGTATGATTGTGATAAAATGTATGACTGGAAGAAATTGAAATATGACTAGGACAACATTGTATTTTGTATAGAGCACTGCTAGGAACACAACAAAATGGACACAACAATGTTATAACATCCTACTTTTGGAAAGAAGATGTTGTGGGGTCCATCACATTTTGTGGGACCCACAATATTTTCTTTCCAAAAATGGAATGTTGTAACATTGTTGTGCCCATTTTGTTGTAAAGCTAGCATTTTCCTTTTGTATAATAGATTTCATATAATGTAACTTGTATAAAATATCATGTAACTTATACAAAATATCATATAACTTGCACAAAATATCATGTAACTTGTAAACTTATACAAAATGTCATATAGTCTGTAATGTAACTTGTACAAAATGTTATATAATTTGTACAAAATGTCATGTAACTTATCATATAACTTGTACAAAAATGTCAT
>NMUG010007513.1:0-12040 GCA_002855965.1 Monotropa hypopitys
GATGCAGCCCTTGTTATTAATGCAGTGCCTTTTTAATCTAGCCAAAAAATCGTCCAGATTTCTGTTTACCGATTGGGGGGAGGGTCCCGTGTTACCAAGCAAAACATCCCAAACCTGTGTTGATTGGGGGCAATCAAAGAATAAGTGTTGCACATCCTCGATACCGTTTTGGCAAATTGGACAACTATTATCAGAAGTCATTTTCCTGAAGTCATTTTCCCGATTAGGGAATGTTGTGAATGTTGCAAATTTGTACACAAAAATATAACGTATTGACGGAAGTGTTATTAAAAAATTATTTGTGAGAAATGTATTTTTAGATTATTATATCTGATAAAATGAATAATTGAGATTGAATAAATTAGAATATTCTTTTTCCATTTATAAGATGATTCTTTATTTTATTATATAGATGCTCATATTACATATAAAATGAATTACAAATTATAAAATAGCTAACCTTTTACATGTTCAAAATACAAAAATTAACAAATAAATCGATACGGAAGAAACAAAAATAGCTAATTCCGTACGTCGTTTGATTTCACGTCATTGATTTTTACACAATATTTGAAATCAAACGACTACAAGAACAAGTCCGTTCATGAACTGGTTTGTCCAAAAAAATTATGACATTTTTTCCCCAAAAGCCTACTGTGTTAGGGTAATCCTATTTTTTTGTAAGTCAAATGATAAATCCGGATCCCCTAATAGTAAGTTTGCAGTACATGACTTTGCTAGTTCAAATTAGTATGATTAGTTACACGTGTCAAGTATGATCATGCACATCAGATTAAGTTCACCTTGTGACGTGACATTCTAGTAGTGCAATATTATGTTATTCAGTGTGACAAAACGGTAGATGACGTGTACAGGTATTAACCGACCAACGTGTAGTGTTTAATACACATGTCACAGTCATTCATACCAAAAAGATAGATTTCAAATTTCTAAGAATACGAGAAATGTTTAATTGTACTAGGATCAAGAGCCTATTTGAACGAAGAAATATACAAAAAATAAAGATAAAACAGATAGAATTCTAAAAGGATTGTGATCCGAAGTCTCGATTCAATTCCGATTACGGGTGAGAAACTAGTAATATAATAGGACTCTAAGACTCAAGATGATCCCCTATAAAATTAATTCTCAAACCACAAATAGATGTAACTGATTTCTGATTTACGAATTTCATAGATTACTTAGAGTTTTCTCCTGGTTAAGTTTATTAGCGGACTAACCTAATCATCGGAGAGTCTTCCGGCTATAGCGACGAGAGGTCCTATAACTCCATTTTGTGAGCGCAGAAACCAGAATCAGTACATATGAAGCACTGGATAACCAGATAAAATCCAGAAAGTATGACTATTATAGAGATAATCTTGATCCCAAATTTTATCCTCGTACAATTTGACATCGTCTGTGGAACCCACCCATAATCTAAAAAAACAAACCAGACTCCAGATATATTCATTAAAAGATCAAGAGATGGGATCAATGATTGCGAGACACCAATACTTGAAAGGCCAGTTTGAGAGGGAGAACGACATCAGGATCCATTCCGATCCACCTCCAGCACCAAAGAAAGCCAAGAACATCCATCCTCGCATTCTGGGTGCTCGTGGAGGTGCTCCTAGCCTACAAGGGAACCACAACAACTATGGTAGAGGCACTAGGAGCCCACAGAGAGTCCGGAACAACTGCCCAGATGATTGGCCATTCCAGAGCAGGGAGGGAGAGTACTTCCAGTGTGAGGTCCCGACCCAATAAAATATGCCTAAAATATGATTATTAAGTGAAAATATATTTTTAGGAATTTTTGAAGTTTTTTTAGAAATTGTTTTTTAGGTTAGAAGGACACTTGAATGAATTCTGGGGGTCTAAATTGAAATAAATAAATCAAATTATGCGCAAAATGAGAAAATTAAAAAGATTCGGGCAATTCTATAAATTCTGGTAATCGACTGGGGCACAATGTAATTGGTCGTCCACGTTAGTCGACCTGTCGGCGGCTATGCGGCTAATGCTGTGAAAAGTTGACCTGACGGGTGGTTGTCATGTGGCGGGGCAGGCGACCTGTCAGTGGCTGGGCGGTCGGCAACTCGACAGTCCAGACGGGTATTTAATGCGCCATTTAATAAGGCCAACTACCCCCAATTGCTACTATAAAAGAAACTCCTTGGGCATTCGTTCTATTCCACCAGCTCCTATAGAATGGTCATAACTCTCCTCCATCTAAACTATATTCTGGTCATCCTCTGTCTGACAAATCATTGTTCGACAATTGTTCCCCGAGCAGTCCTTCATTCATACTAGCCCAACCAACCTCCAAGTATTTGGCAAACACCTTTCCCGGAGCAAACAATCATTTGGAAACACTCTAGTGCTCGACAAACTCTCTTCCGGATCTCCAGTCCTTGTTTCTACATCTATTGTATCCATGGACCCTTAGACCGTCATCGTTCGGCATAACACTACCAGTGCTTGGCGGGCCTCTATAAAAGTTCCGGCCATGTTGAGACCTGTTCGGTAGACTTGCTTTCTATTTGGCAGGACCACCAAGGTCCTTGCCGCACTAACCATTGCTCGACAGGCTCTCTACCAACCCATATTCTGCTCGGTAGGACCATTGAAGGTCCTTGTCATACTGATTTCAGCTAGACAAGTCTTTCTAAGGATTTGCCTGTTTGACCGAAGCTCCCTAAAGTTGAAGTAACATTTGTCACATCATAATGCGACACATTTTTGTGTTCGGCAAAGCCATTATTTGGCAAAGCCACTATTCATCAAAGCCACCTTACAACACTTACTTGACCATCATTTGGTGTCTTGCACTTGGCCATGCACTATGTTGACCAGTGTCACGCGCCCAAACCTGATAATTGTAGAGCCAATTATACAAGATTGACACGTGGCAGATTCATACAAACTCAACTCACTAATGTGACTTGTAATGGTTCAGAAATTTATAAATTTAATTTAGAATTCTTAAATTCTGTTCCTTAGATTTTGATTGATCTTGATCTCAAAATCTTCTCTTTATTATTGATATGGGAATATCGTAGATAATTTAATTGTGAACCAAATGCAACTTGAACCGTTCAAATCGGAGTTCGGATGAAGGTTTGGCATCCAAAATACTCCTAAGTAGTTTCAGATCAAAGGCACCCGAAACCGGTTTCGGGGTGTCCGTAATCGGTTTCCAAGTCCTTGGCATTGAGGAAGGGAAAGGATCAGAACCCCTCGCAACTGGTTCCCTCTTCCCTCGCAACTAGTTCCCATCACCGGTGATCCACAACCGGTTTTCCCCATCTGTTGCAACCGGTTCCAGGCAGCCAACCGCAACCCGTTCTTTCTTCCCCCCAACCAGTTCCCACCATATGTAACCGCAATGGTTGCGGGCAGTGACAACCACAACATGTTTCCACTGACCTCGCAACCGGTTGCGGGTGTCCGGGAGGCTATTTTTTGGAAGTTTATTAGGGGCATTTTGATCTTTCCCCATGTGTTTTAACACACCTATATGCGTGGGTAAGCCCTAAAAACGACTCAGAAGTATATCTCTCACTGTCTCTCTACCTCCTTTTCATATCTGTTTCAAATGTTCTCTCCCTTCTCTCTAAATTCTTGGGAGATTGATTGGAAATCAAGAAAAACTTCAAGGCTTATCATCGGAGAGGACCTCGAGGGCTATCCCATAGTGTACTTGGATTGTGCATGTGTGAAGGATCCCTTATCTAGGGATTTCGAATTCTTGGTGTTCTTGATGGGTAATATCTCTCTCCTAGCGTGTATGTGTGTATGTGTGTGTCGTTGTTTGCTTATTTTTTCATTTCTCCTTTGGAGTCTATGGAGTGTTTTGGCTAAGGTTCATGTGAGAGTGATATGGAGAGGATTAATGCCCTAGCCTTGGATTTATGAGAAGTCTAGAGTGTTGTTCCATTGGCCTTCAAATGTGCAAAGGCCAAGTGTTCAATGAAATGTCAATGTAAGTTTTTAGAATCAGTATGAATCTTGGAGTTTGTTCTTGAGGTTGTATGAAGTATTGGTGAACTTGAGAAGTCATTGGGTGACATTGGAAATCCAATTGCCACCACGTATTCGATAAAAATACCCAAATAAAAATAGGCTTGAGTTGGGAATTTGACGAGTCAACTTGGAGTCATTTAAGGACTTAGGAGTTCTGAACACCTTATGGTCACTTTTAGTTAATAGAAAACTCCTAAGTAGGCCTTGGAGTGAAATTGAGAATTGTCATGAATGTCTAGGTGTGTTTTGAAAGAAAATGGTGTCCTTTGAACCATTAGAGACTTCCCCCATATATTATAGTACCCCGATTTAATTTCGGAATTCATGGGTGAACATATGTTAAATCGAGGTAGTCTTGTAACATTGTACCAATTTATGTGGCCTCCCTTGATATCCTCAAGGTGGAAGGCATTAAAAAGAAATAATGGTCTCCTTTGATGTAGTCAAGGTCGAGTTATAATTTGATGAACTAAAGAATGAACTCAATACATGCAATGAATGTCAAATATAGAGAATGTGTCCTACGAGGGCTACCTATATTCAATCTTGAATCTTTCACTCTTAATTCACAAATTACATGAAATCAAAGAGGTGAACTTATATAATAATGTTAATGGGTATCTAGTGCCCAAGGTGATTTTGATCACCCTTAAAAGTGTTAAGTAGGAGATACATGTTTCCGTAAGTCATAGAATCCCTAGTGATCACTGACGGGTGAGGATCGAGAAACAAGTCTTTGGCCAAAGAGGGAGATATGAGTTCCTATATAAGTCTCGGAACAAACTGAAAACACGGACCAGTGGGTTTCAGGAGAAGCTTAGCACATTGATTACTCCCTTATTTTGATGAGATTGAGATTCGCGACCCTCTTGTTTTTACAAGTTGGTAATATGCGGTAAAACTTTAATAATAATGAATAAAAGTTGATTATCCCTTATTTCGTCAAGGTGAATGTGTATAGATCCCTTGTTTTGACAAAGTTGAGAGAATTAGAAAACTTACCTCAATTATTCAAATATTCCAAAACTATGAGTAAATCCAATCCATAACATTGTCTAAGATTGAAAGAGGATTGTGGAGTGAGTTGGTAACTATGGTCTTGGTAGTGAGGTACTTCGGGTCCTTCTGGTAGGCCATTGCAATTGTCTTACCCTAGTGGTAGAAGTGTTTACGTGTACTTGTGTCGATGTCCATTTGGTCGGATTTTGGAGACTATTTCACTATGCCTCTTTTGGGTTTTTGAGGATTAGAGTCTGTGTTCACTATCTGTATAGCATTTGTGTCCATTGCACTTAAGGATGTATTTGCACCTCTGTAGTTTTGTTCCTTTTTTGCTTTCGTATATTTGTATGTGGACACTTGGGCACACACCCACTGTGTGCATACTTTTAGTTAGTGGTTTCCTATTAAATGTATGGATAGCTCAGACCCCCTTTCCCTTTCCCCCCAATCTTCTGTGTGCAGGGATAGGAGGACTTGTCGATTGGAGATGTTGGAGTAGCTGCAAGATTTTCACTGGAGGTTGTCATTCCCCTTTACTTTCAGTTCCGTTTACTTTTATAGATGTTGTAACTAGTTGTTGTACTTATTATTCTTCCACACTTTGTACTCTTCTATACCTTTATACCATATTAGTGGATTCTATTTCGCTTTGTTGGATGCCTTGTAGATTGACACCTACCTCTTTCAACCATTTAATAATGTTTTCAAAAAATGGTTTGAAAATTCAGGCCATTACAATTAGTATCAGAGCTTCCATTTCGAATACCTTGGTACCGTGGAGAGACATTTAGTCTCTTTGGGTTCTTCATGCAAATTCAATGAACCATCTGTTTCATGTGCATATCATGCACTCCTCTGTGTCCTATTCTAGTGTATTGTTCCTCCTTCCATGGATATTGAGTTCCTCCAGACCGTTGGAAGTTGAGTGTTGTCTTGTATGGCAAGTTAGTGTCTTGCAGTGGTTATTCATCGTTCTATCATTGTTCCTTACATTTTGATACACCTTCTATCATTCCTATTTAGTTTTAGGCTCCTCTATATCGATAGGGTAGAGTTTGTGGTCAGCAATGGAATGGAAGTCCCTGGAGGTATTTGGGATTCCTGTTGTGGTTGTTCCTTACCCCTGTGTTGAAAGGTGGAACATTGGCCTTGATGGCATGACATATTAGGCCATTTGTGACCTTGGTCATAGTTTTGTGTTGAATTTACCCATCTGAATCCTTTTAGCCTTAGGAGTTCGATTATTTTCCTATTTGGGGTTATGGATTTTAGCGTAGTTATGGGAAAGTTGGGCATGTCGATTTATTCGAATTGAGTTTTCCCTTAACCTTATAGAAAATCTTGAGGTGTCGTTGAGATTTTGGAATACTCTCTTTAAGGGGTATGAATTGTTAGTAGATTTTCCCCGTAAGGCTAGGATGGCTTGAATTAGTTTCGAACCTATATAGACTTCATGAGGAGATTATTGGTTGATTTATTGGTAAAACTTCGATGTACGAAGCACTTTTCCTTCTTGATGTCTTCTCTTACATTTATTTTGGGCTTATTACCTATTTGGGAGCTTGGGTGTCCCATAAAAGTTATTCTTTCTCATCGTATTCATTTGAATATTTCTGTTGGATAACTCAGATTGTTTTTCTGCAAGGTAGTTCTATGGCTACTAGACATGTAGCAGGTCGAGGCCGCCGTGGCGTTCCCACACTTGTAGTTGCTAGTAAAGAAGGAGTTCATTTGACTCCTGGTCTATTGACCTAGAGGTTTGCAACAATCATCACTGAGATTGGCCATGAAATTGGTTTCCCTAGAGATGAAGGGAAGCATCGTTCCTTGAGTACTCTAAAAGAGTTCCTTTATATGGATCCTCCCCAATTCAATGGTGAAAGTGACAATATGGAGGCGAGCCATTGGATCACAGGGATTCAAAAGATCTTTGATGTCTTTGGTATCATCGAGAATTCCACCAGAGTGTCATTTGCAGCCTATCAACTTGTTGGAGAAGCCAATGAATGGTGGAACGCAGTGATGCAGAATGGCCAACTATTGTGTGCTTCCTCTTGAGAGGGTATGTCTTGGGAGCAGTTTGAGACTATTTTTGATAATCAGTATTTTCCTAATTCCTATTGTGAGAAACTGAGGTTGTAGTTCGAGCAACTAACTCAAGATGACATGACTATCTCCCAATATGCTTCAAAATTTCAATCATTATCATGTTTTGCACTCGAGATGGTTAGGTTAGAGGATCACAAGTGCAAAAGATTTGAGCGAGGCTTGCATTGTTCGATTCGGCAGTTTGTTGTGGGGCAACAGACTCAGAACTTTGCCACGATATTAGAAAGTGCAAGAGCTGTGGAGTCTTATGTTATTGAAGCTAGGGTGGTGCCTATTCAAAAGCCTCATCATCCCATTGCTAGTGTGAGTGCATCCACTTTTGGAAGTCTTGGCAAGAAGCGAGGTCAAAATCAAACTGAGTCTTTGCATAAATGGCATGATGTAAATTCTTCATCCTCATACCGCAAACTGAGAGTTGTCTCCAGACCTCGTATAGTATGCCACAAGTGTTGTCAGTCAGATCATTTCCATGCTCAATGCACCATACAGCTTCCACCATCTAAGTCTTGTTTCTCATATGGAGAAGTTGGTCATATGGCAAAAAATTGTCCTAAATATTGGTGATTGTAGTCACTCCTTAATATCTCGGTGTAATGGTTTATGTTTTTCATTGAACTTGTCGTTCTCATTTCTTTTGTTGAGCTTGAATTCGGAAGTTGTTGTTCCTTGTTGAAATTTTATTCAAGTACTGTAATTGGCTGTGGTAAGCCCCTTGTGATGTTCCTAAGATTATCCTTATTTGGAATTACTCCTTCTTATGAAGTTGTTCTTTGATCTATTTAACCTAAACCGTATCGTGGATTATAGATTCACTTTTGTAGTTCATTGTTGAACTTCAGCTTGTGGTTTGGTGGCGTCTTGTGGTTTATCCCAATTTCAATTTCCTAGTAAAGTTGTATGTATTGGGAGAATCTTATACCCTTGTTGACTATTTCTTTTTTGATATTGCACTTTAAATTGACCGTGGGAAATTCATTGTCATTGTGGAACTCCTTCGAAACAAGGAATTTTAATTCCTATGATTTTTTATCATCTATTATAAGTTGACATTGATCGAGTATGGCTTCAACCATTGTAAAAGAACCATAGTCCAAATGGTCTTGGATTCCTTGGATTGTGGAGAGTTGGGTACGAATTTATTTTGGTGTCTAGACTTGGTGTGAGTATGATGCTATGTTATGTCCATTGGGCTAGTACATATATATTTTGGTGTGTGTGATTATCTTTATTTGGGTATGTGATATATGTTTGACATGTGTGAATTAATTTGAGAAGAGCTACTAACCAAATCATCTCAAAACAAATTACCAATGTCATACAGGTTATTGCAATAGGATGTGTGTGTCATATTGTGTGTGTGGGCGAGTATTATGGAGTATTTGTATAGACATTAAGTGATAAGTGCATGCGGGTAATTGTGGGTTATTAGTACAATGATGCACTCTCATTGGCTACCATTCAACCATTCTATCTTGCTTGTGATTATCACTTTGGTAGGATACCGCTTGCACTCTCTTTTGGATTCTATATCCCAATGCATCTCTATCCTGTATAATTTCGAGGACAAAATTTCTTTAAGGGGTATGAATTGTAATGGTTCAGAAATTTATAAATATAATTTAGAATTTTAAATTATGTTCCTTAGATTTTGATTGATCTTGATATCAAAATCTTCTCTTGATTGTTGATGTGGGTGATCCTATAATGTTGTAGAGAATTCAATTGTGAACCCAACACAACTTGAATCATTCATATCGGAGTTCGGATGAAGGTTTGGCGTCCAAAATACTCCCAAACAGTTTCGGACCAGAGGCACCTAAAACCGATTTTGGGGTGTCCGTAACCGGTTCCCAAGTGCCTTGGCATTGAGGAAGGGAAAGGATCAGAACCCATCGCACCCGGTTCCCTCTTCCCTTGCAATCGGTTCCCATCATCAGTGATCCGCGATCGATTTCCTCCATCTGCCGCAACCGGTTCTGGAGCAGCCAACCGCAACCCCTTCTTTCCCCCCTCCAACCGGTTCCCACCATGCGTAACCACAATGGTTGCGGGCAGTGACAACCGCAACCAGTTGCCACTGACCTCGCAACCGGTTGCGGGTGTCTGGGAGGCTAGTTTTCGGAAAGTTTACCGGGGTCATTTTGGTCTTTCCCTATGTGTTTTAAATCACCTATATGCATGGGTAAGCCCTAAAAATGCCTCAGAAGTATATCTCTCACCCTCTCTCTACTTCCCTTTTGTTTCTCTCTCAAAATTTCTCTCCCTTCTCTCTAAATTCTTGAGAGATTGATTGGAAATCAAGAAAAACTTCAGGACTTATCGTCGGAGAGGACCTCGAGGGCTATCCCATGGTGTACTTAGATCGTACATGTGTGAAGAATCCTTCATCTAGGGATTTCGAATTCTTGGTGTTCTTGGTGGGTAATCTCTCTCTCCTAGCGTGTATGTGTGTTTGTGTGGTCATTTGCTTATTTGTTCATTTCTTCTTTCGAGTCTATGAAGTGTTTTGGCTAGGGTTCATGTGAGAGTAATATGGAAAAGATTAATGCCCTAACCTTGGATTTACGAGAAGTCTAGAGTGTTGTTCCATTGGCCTTTAAATGTGCAAAGGTCAAGTGTTCGATGAAATGTCAATATAAGTTTTGAGAATCAGTATGAGTCTTGGAGTTTGTTCTTCAGGTTGTAGAAAGTATGAGTGAACTTGAGAAGTCGTTGGGTGACCATGGAAATCCAATGGCCACCATGTGTTCGATAAAATACTCAAATAAACAATAGGCTTGAGTTGGGAATTTGTCGAGTCGTCTTGGAGTCATTTGAGGACTTAGGAGTTTCCGATACCTTATGGTCACTTGTAGTTAATAGAAAACTCCTAAGTCGGCCTTGGAGTAAAATTGGGAATTGTTATGAGTGTATAAGTGTGTTTGAAGGGAATGGTGTCCTTTGAATCATTAGAGACTTCCCCGATGTATTGTAGTACCCCAATTCGATTTGGGAATTCATGGGTGAGCATATGTTAAATCGAGATAGTCTTGCAATATTGTACCAATAGACAACACACATAGTCAAGCACACATAATACACACAGCCCACACAACTGAGCACCACACATATAGCCACACCGGGCACACACACACACACAAACACTCGCATATACAACACGCACCAGCGCATACACACAACACACACAGCCACCACAAACACACAACACACACTCCATCGCACACATAGCGCACACACTCCAGCGCAAACACAACACATACACACTCATGTCGCACATCACACAAACAGCCACCACACAACACATGCTCACACCCAACTGCAAGCACAACACACCCAATCACTCACACACAATACTCAATTGCACACACACAACACTCAATCGCGCACACACACGCACTCAATCGCGCACGCACACACACACTCAATCCTACACACACAACCCAATCACACATATCTCATGACCGAACACCGTACCAATACAGCCTCCGTCGTACACTGTTCGAATGTTAGACATGCATATCATTTATGCATTAATAAAAATTATTAAAGAATAAAAGAATTATTAGGAATTAAAATTTTAATTCAAATAAAAAAAATTAATTTTGCAAAAGTGAGTTTAATTAATGAAAATATTAATTTAAAGGTTAATAGAAATGAAATATGTGGAACAAAGATTAAAGGTTCAATTTTTAAATACGCAGAACAAAATTATAAAATAATAATAATAATAAAATCGGGTTCAATTAAAAATCCAAAAAGAGCAATAAGTCTTATAAATAATTTAATTTGAATTTGGGGCATAAATGAAGTAAATCAAAACATGAGGGGGATAAAATGTGATTTTTATAAATAAAATAAAAAAGGGGACACTTAGTGAGGCCAGTTGCCCCATACACTTACGTGTATGAAATTGAGGGAAAAGGGGAGCTGACAAAGCCTCTGCGCATACAACTGCAATTGCAGCGTGAGAAAGAAAAGAGAGGGAAAACAACGAGAGAGAGAGAGAGAGAGAGAGAGAGTTCGGGAAAGACACACAGAGAGAGAACGATCAGGAGAAAGAGGGAGAGAGAGAGACATCGCGCGAGGGGAGGGCGAGAGGCACACACCACCGGAGAACGGAGAAGAAGACGTTGGCAGCAACGACAAGGTATATACGTATATATATATATTTTGTTTCTTGTGTATACAAAATTTTCAATGGATTTGTTGTGTGTATAGGCGATATGTGGTGTTGCGGTGTTGTTCGAGGTTTTTTCGGCGTAATTTCCGGGCGCGAACTAGTGTTTCTAGGCTATTTTCCTAGCTGTGTTTGACTGTTTTCGGATAGCAAGTTTTAAGATTTTTGGAGAAGGAAAAATGCCACTTTAA
The DNA here is from genome assembly GCA_002855965.1 of Monotropa hypopitys. Classification (NCBI taxonomy): domain Eukaryota; kingdom Viridiplantae; phylum Streptophyta; class Magnoliopsida; order Ericales; family Ericaceae; genus Monotropa; species Monotropa hypopitys. Next base: position 11,509 of record NMUG010007513.1, read on the forward strand.
CCAAGTATTTTCTCGAAATAAAATATGGGGTTATGTTTGTTAGTGTCTTAAGTAGTTAAATATGAAAAATTATGATTTTTGGACAAATGGTTTGAAAGAAATCTACGATTAAACGCAATGTGGTTCTGTTGAACCGTTGTTCAGGAATTCTGGATAAAATTCGGAAAAAATATTATTTAAGCGAATATTTTTGTGAAATAAATTTTGAAGTTGTGTTGGTAATTGTCTTAGAAGTATATATATATATATATATATAATTATAGGATTCAAGGTAACCGGTTGATCGAAAGTTGCGATCGTACGAGAGCCTACCTGTTTAAAAAAAACCAATACACTATTTTGGTGTCGGGGGGAAACCGATTTGAAATATTTTTTTGAGGGATTATTCCCGATTAATTTTGAAGTGAATTAGGTAGGGGAATCACAAATGAGCTTGGAGGTGATTAATGAGATAATTCGGTTAATACTAAAAATTGATAAAGTCACCGGAAAACTTATTATCAGAATATTTCTCAATGACAAATTAAATTAA